>JANIJG010009279.1:44450-59069 GCA_024611175.1 Megaceryle torquata | reverse complement strand
CAGGCCCAGCGCGCGAACATCCCCCCTGAGCAAGGTCGAGACGAAATGGTCAGGATAGTGTTGAGCTTGTGAAGGAGATGTGGGTGGGTCGAGGGGGGTGTGGGTGTGGGGAGGGAGGGGAGATAGAAACCTAAATAAAGGACAAAGTGCATTTTATCCCACACTTGTATAAGATTCAGATGGTTCTTACACCTCACTGTTGCCTTAACATAGTCAGAAAAGCCTCAAGCTACTAAAATGCAGCTGTACCTTAATATTACAAAATCAGCATCTTCCTTATGACAAAAAAATGGTGAAAATATATATTAATCTTAACACTGCCCCTGAAAAAGGTCCAAAAACTAAACAAGAAATGGTTAAGAGTACATAGTAGAAATAATGGAGGTCCAAAGTAGCCCTACACAGATTTGGGACTAATCAGATTAGTGCAGGCAGTCTGGTTTCAACCCCTGTCTCACTAGAAACTAGTGTCAGGGACAGAGCAAACTGCAGCTGGGTCTACTTCAATGCTAGTGCTCAAAGAAACTTGTAGAGTGGTAGCCTTCATGCTGCAAGAGGAGCACAGAAGCTACTCTGACCCCTTCACTCTCCTTTAGTCCACAGGGTAGTTCAGGCCAGTTCTGTGAACTAGAGAAAATAATCTGACCAAACCCCATTTTTTACCTATTCCTTAATATTTGCTACATCACTTTCTGGGTCAAATGGAGTAAGTAAATTATTCCAATATATACTCATAGATTTTTTTTAAAGTGTATTTTCTCCATGAAAGAAGAGAGCTGTGCTTATACTCAGAAGAAGTGAATTTTACTTTCTGTTGCACTACTAACCAGTGAGATGGTGCTGGCAGACCCCATACTCCTTACTAGCTCAGATTATCCAGCTGTAAAATAGGTATACTAGTGCCTTTGTCCTTTATGCATTGAAAGCCACTAAAGGAAAACACTCTGTAAACTAAATACAGAAAAATATACTATATTACTTTCAAGGTAGTTAAATTCCATCTTTCAGAAAGAGAAACAAACTAAGAATGAGGTCTGATTGGATGAATTCTAATTTAATGCTTTGATAAATTCTGTAGCCATCTGAGACCTGATTCAGTCCTGCATCAGTGCCATAGGCACTGAATTCACAATTAATAAGACATTTCCAGATAGAAAAATGTAGCATAAATAGACTAAGCAGATAAACTTGTACAAGAGAAGAACCACGCTCATTAGACAGTTGGAAAAACAAGGCACAGAGACTAAAAGCCTTGGCTAATGCTGTGCAGGAACCCACAATTAGGTGGAGATTCATTCCACAACCCCAGAACTCCAGTTCTGTATCCCAGCCAAATGCTACTCTTTGCCAAATAGCAAGCTTCAGTTTCTGCATGGGACATGTAGCACGTGCAGAAACTCTGGGGCCAGCTCCATCACAGCCCTGGGTCCCCATTCTGCTTTCATAGTTTGCCACCTCCACCAATCGCATTACTTTACTTTGGAAGCAATGCTGCAGACCAGATGGGTGTTACTGATCCATTCTTCAGGACAGTAGGAAGCTATTAAACCTGTTTTACCACTAAATCCACAGTTGTAGGAACCAGAGATAAAATTAAAAAATTGGATTCCATGAAATATCCCCGTAAAGATAATGTGGTTCATTTGGAAATGAAGCTCTGCAAGACAACATCATTCAGCCAAAGAAACAGAAACTGTGAATTAATATAAATATTTTTCTATTTTCCAAGATATTTATTATAATTGGTAACAATAGGAAAGCCATGATCACAAGTTAAATGCATAAAGAACAGTACCATGTGACTGAATCAAGGCAAGACAAAACAGCAGCTGGAAATTAAGTGTCTTGTGAAATTTATGCTGTTTAAACTAATCAGTTCATTGTGTTAACAGATTCATGGTAGCACCATCCACTTAGTGCCTTGCTAAGTGAGCTCTTCTCTAATCCTCCTCCTTTTTCACTAGCTAGCACTTTCTCCAGTTCTATGGCATCATACTGGGATGTCACAAATAAACGACCGAGATCTAATTACAGAAGCAGAGCATGCCAGGAGAGATGATGAGCAACATGGGAAAAGGCTCTCAGCAGTACCCTAAAGAGGCGCATCAGGGGGAGCTGGGCAGCGAATGGGGCTGGTGGTTATCACAGAGCTGCATGGAAAGCACAGCACATGCAGCACTGCCTTGAGACTTAAGAAGCCTTCACAAAAAGTGTTGGGAAATCACTATGCCATCACATACACTGATGCTTTCCCGTTAGTCTTCAGAGTGATGAAGAGTACCGCAGTACTGTAATAAATACTACAGAGTGAGGTCAGACAGCCCATTTAGCTCAGCCCACTTAGCTGTTCAAAGACAGATTCTTAAAATTGCTCAACACCCACAAAACAAAGGATTTTCAATGGCACTCAGATTCCTCCAAGTGACCCCAGCAAAGCCAGGAGGAAGAGCTGCTCGGTGCTTCTCTCCTTTCAAAAAATCATCCTCCTAATTTAAAAGCCTAGATGAAAATGGAGACACATACATGCATGTACATAATAAATACACGTTAATGCAGACATTTTCACACTATTGTTGCCCATTGAGCTAAAATTAGGTGTGTGGCTCAGGCAGTCCTTCATCCTATTCCGATCAGGTGCCATTGATATATTGCATTTCACAAATGAGAAGATAGAGGATAATTATCACAGCTGCAGAATTCCTTCAGTGTCACCTTCCCCATATGTACAGTTAAGTGACAGGACAAAGATACTCATATAGTCCTGTGAGAAAACTGCTTCAGAGACCACAAATGAAATCTCAGCTATGGCAAAATATCAGCAACTTCATTTTGCTGACAGGGGAACTAAAAATTGAAAAACATGAAAAGCAGAAATGCCATCAGTTTTAAGGAAGGGGCACAAAACTGGAAGTTAAGAGACTGCTGTAGTAGTTTTCATTTCTTCACTTTGCACCAGATAAGAACGTGAAAGAATGAAGGATGAACCCCAATGTAAAAGTCAGTCTCAGGATTTTAGGACTATCCTCTCTCTGAGATCCCAGATATCCTCCCTTCTGCTGTGATGGAGGTAGGTAATGTTACTATGTATTTATACAATTTTTCCACGCTTTTAAAATACCAGAGTGCAGGCTTTGCAGTGCTTTTTGAATTCCCAGGGCTTGCCCCTACCAGAAGCACATACAAAGCAACTAACCCACAGAAAATTCACAGCCTTCCTACAGCCTTCATGTAGGCTGAACTTACTGCTTGCTCACACTTCAAAGGTAGAACTCACAAGCTATGAACTCCTGTGAAGGGAGTTTTTAGGTGAAATCCTTTAAACCTGCAGGAGATCAGGATAGATAATAATAAGGTACCTCACACTTGCACCCAAGTAGCTAATTTGGTGAACTTCACCAGACAGGATATAAATTACAGTTAATAACAACATCACTCCCTATTTAAGAGTTTGTGCATGAACATCTATGTTGAAGGGGCAAGATTTTTAGACCAGCATATTATTTATAATTAGACTTAGTTTTACAGTGGATGAAATTCTTGGCTATCAACTTCAAAAAGCTAGGATGAATACATGTAATCCTTGTGTAAACTATTATTGTTAACTCCAAAGAAACCACTAGAATCACTTACAGTCCTCTACTACAGCACTTACTTCCTTGTTGTTTCTCAGTGTAAGGATTCATGACTGCTAATTTCCATGAGTAATGGCTACAGAATGAGCTCTGTGAAGGTTATCAACTGAACACTTAGCACCTCTCAGTTCAAGACAGACATGGAGAAAGCAGAGAGGGTTCAAGGAGGGCTGCTAGAGAATGCATTCTGTAAGGAGAGATTGAGGGAGATGGGTTTGTTTAGTCTGGTAAAGAGACAGCCAAGGAACAATCTAAAAGCTGTCTGAAGCTATCTGAAGGACAGTTACAAAGACAGCAGAACACCACCTTTTTCAGTCTTGCCAGGAGATGTAACAAGGGGCAATGGCCACATACTCCAGCTTTTAGAGTTCACCCTAGATATTACAAAACCCCCTTTTTACTATGAAGGTGGTTCAGCGCTGCAGCAGCTGCCCCAGAGTCATCTTGGCATTGGAGATTTTTAGAACTTGGCTAAACAAAGCCCCTTGTGAGCTAGTGTTGGCAATAACACTGCATCAAATGGAAGGTCAGATTAGATGATCTCCTACAAATGCTTCCAAAGAGTGCTTCCACAGTTCTAAAATGGTGCAAGTATTATACACTGAGAAAGACTCAAACTTCTGGTAGCAATCTTTCCCAAACACCAAAGACCTACATACTTTCTCACTGTCTTCATGAATGCCTTGTCAAATCCTTGCCTGTATCCTTGAGAGGGAGCCCATCGTGTCCGACAGCATGACAGCAGTACCAGACTCCCTGTAACAAGCTTGCAGTTATTCAAGACCTCACAAGTTTCTATAAGGTGTTCATCTTTGCAATTAGAAGTGCCTTGGGATCAAAAGGAAACATTTCTCACAATACATTTATTTTTTAATCTGAAAGTTACACTTCTAAAATATGAAAATTTAAAGAGCCTAAGCAGTCCCTTATCCTTAAATCTCAGCCTTCAGTCATTTTAATGTTATTCAATATAAGGAAAAAAATAGGTTTCATGCATCAAGGATGCACAAGTGGAGTTTGCAACACTAACACGATCTGCACAAAAATATTAAAAAAAAAAAAACACCCAAACTGCTGCAGTCCAGTGTCTTGTCAGAGAAGGAAATTCAATTCCTAATGAATTCATTTTCCTGTATTTGGTTCTAGAGAAAATACAGTCTTGTGCTTAAAAACATGAGAATACAAATAGCAGACCTAGACTTGAAGATCAATTCTTTTGCTATGAGCTTCCAATATAACGTTTTGCAAGTCACTTAGATCAAACTTTGTGAAACAATCCACTAAAGCAAATGCATCAATTTCTGAGTAGCCAACTCAATACCAAGGTTTACAAAGGAGCTACTGCTGACATCTGTTGGAATGGGGCGTGCTTAGGCTCTGAATATTCAAGCTGGCTATCGATCAGTCACATGTCTGATCCTGCTACTTGGCAAGCTGGTTTGGACCAAAGCAGAATCCATCTGATAACTGCCATTTCTGTTTACTAACCTATCAGTAAAGCTAAGAAATAAAACACAGCCTGTAACATTGCTCCCTCCTAACGGGCTGTTTAGAAACTATGGCATTATCCCATTCTGAAAAGCAAGAAAATAAATGTGGCACGTGGAACTGTAACGAGGTGTGACTTCTACCTTCAGCACACTCTGAATAATGAATTTTGTGAAGCTGCACTGGCTACTCCACTCAGAAGTGCTGCATCTCTGTGCTCACTGACAGATGAAACAATTTGCTATAGATGGCTAGGTTGTCTTACCGAGATAAATGCCTTTGCTAAGCACGCTTAGACTGCCTCAATTTATTTATCCTGGGGTTGCTGTTACCCAGCTAAGATTGCTTTACCAGTGCATTACTATACTTTATATTTTATACATTATTTTTATGATCTATTCTTTGTATTTTCAATGTGAACTTGGAATTCTCTGGGGCTGTAAGCACCGTTTGATTCTATTATTAAAAGCCACACTCATCAGGTTTTCTGCATTTTGTATGGTGATTTCCCATTTTTCATTTATAAAACAATATTTTAGTAAATATAGGATATACTAAAAACTTTTGAAACCCCTAAAATGCGTAATGGAAGTCATAGAAGAAAGAGAGGCAGATAATCTCAAGGGCTCCTGAGCTCTAAGAAGTGTTACTCAGGGAAACATGAAGTCCTCCTGCATGGTAGGAGCAATGAGAGGACAGAGAACAGGAAACACTGTCAAATCCCTCTATGTGACACTAGCAGAACTGCAGAATATTGAAAGAATACAGTACTTGCTATATAAATGTTACAAGAATTAAGATTATATTTCTAGTATAATATTAAACCAAATGCTAAGGTAAACACAGCTCCTTGCAGAAAACAACCATGGTGACAAAAAGGGCTCTTCCCTGTCAAGCCTTCCAAAATGTCACCCTCCTCTCACAGTCAGAGGAAGTCCTTTAACTGGCCTGTCCTAGTTCAAAAATCTGAGGAAATTTATTACTGCTTGTTTTGCTGTGCCCCTGCCCTTTCATTCCTCCAAGATTTTCATAGGTATTGAGATCAGAAATAGATCCAAGTTATCATTACTAAAGCTGACTCATATATTGCTGAATGATCGCGTGCTAATGGACATTTGTTGACAGGTTAACGGTAAATGGGACCACAGTAGCATTGAGTCCATATTTCCACCAGGGTGATGTTGCTGCAACTCGCTCCCAAGTGACCATGGCCACAGATCATATTTGTGCAGTCAGTGAAAGCTTAGCTCCAAGTGGCGTTACCAAGAAATTTTTGGTGCATCACATTATATCCCCTAAGGTGCAGTAGGACATTAGTTGCAAGTTTTATGAGCAGCGTGCCTAAGAAAAATGAACCCATTAAATTCTCATAAGCTTTTCAATTTTTCATGTTATATTATTCTAGAAATGCTTTTTTGTACCGTGGGCATGCACCGGTTACCACAACAGCAAAGCCTCTCTTCCTGTTTAAGTCTCCTCCTAAAGACTCAGGCTCTTCCCTTCTCTTTGTGTCAAAACATCCTCACTGTAGGTCCTTAGGGCTCAGGCTGATTTTATTAGAGTGAGGGCAATTGTGCTGAGAAAACTATATGCTTGCTATTGTCTGTTGGTTGCATCTTGTTTTGTATTTTGGTCTGTCTGATTTTGCCTTAATATTTCTCACTATAGTTCCACTTTCAGCTTGTATTTCTTTTGTCTGCCTCTATAATTGAATACTGGCATATCAGATATCTTCTAGACCGATCTACTATACCCCTTCATTGTCCTTTCTAGGAGCTTATCACAAACAATCCTATCCCCTGGTTTTAGACCATGTCCACGCTGGTTTATATTTGTTTGTGGTCTTCTATCACTCCCCCAACTCTGACTGTAGTTTGAAGACTTTCAGTTTTCTTTTTTTTTTTTTTTTTTTTTTCTCCCCAGCAGGAACACCCCATCTAGCACAGTCTATCTGCCAGGAAGAGGGAAGATTCTAGTATTTTTGCTATTTCTGTTGGTTCCAGTGCCCCTTCAGGCAATTTCTAAGATCCTGAGAAAGGTGTTCCACAGCTTTGTAAGACAGGGATAGATCTAACTACCTACTCTTACCTAAATTGCTATAAAATGATCCCATTTTACTTGCTTAGAAAAATAAAAAGAGAACCTCCAAATATTCCAACTTGTGCCACAGAAGTGGACAAACAGAAATGTACAGAAGTGGATTAGCAGATGGTTTTGTCAACTGCCTCTGCTTTCACATGACCTGGCTGGTGATTAAACTGTGTAAACCAAGACCACTTAGCACACGTTTCCCGCTGTGCTGAGTTCCTACTCTTTCATCTTCACTGCTCAACTAGTTACACTTTCCAAATTAAACAAAGCTAAAAGATGCAGAATCCTCCCTAACATATCACTTAATAAACATTTTAATCCTTATGATTAAACATGATCTTAATATCACAAAAGTGGAAGCATGGACTCAAGAGAACTCCAGAAGCTACAAATAATGAGGATGGTTGATGCATTAATGCACTTCTGCCTCATCTGCCTCCACTAACAAGCACCGTTTCAAAGAAATCAGCTTCCCAGTGCTGTCTATGCCTGGGCATCATTGGCTTTTTATGTAGTTCATAGCAGAAGTCTCTTACACTGTGCTAGACAAGTAAACATCAGTTGTGTGGGTTTTATGTACCAAAGAAAATACTTAAAAAGGAATAAGTGTAGCTCAGCATCACAGATATCAAGCTGATTAAGTCTCTCTAGTCATCTTTTTAAAAATCAAACATAACTTCACATCACATTTTTATTAGCAAGGCATTTTATGTGCCATCACATTATTCCTTCACCAAATTTGTTTGGTTTTTTTCTCCAAAGATTTCTACAGAGCAGGCTAGTATTAATCACTGTAATGTAATGTAACCCTGGAACACAATGTGTTAAAAAAAATTGTCATCACATGCATTCCATGATGAAACTGAAGTGAAAACATTAATAAATATTCAGCTGGTTAAATAATAAGAGCTGGTTAAAGAAAGTCTCTGGAATTCCAGGCTCACTGGACCTAGACTGCCTCTCTATTTATATGTGTTTACTGTGCAAATTACTTTATCTTCTATTTGTAATTGAAAGATCAGAGGTCTACTTCAGTTGTCTAGAACTCAATTTCAACAGTTCATTTAAAAAGAAAAGAACCCTCAATATCTCTATGCAGACCAGCTGACTAGCATTTGTAAACATATTTTGGGCAAGCTTACAAAAATGCACTATCCTTTCCTTTCCTGTGCCCTGAATGCATTTGGTAAGCCATGTTTTACCTTTTTTGTTTTATAGCTTCTGCATTCATATGTTTTTGTCACAGTCCACACTCATCCTGAAAACCTTATTCTTATTGGCATGTTCAAGGAATTCCAGCCTGCCAATGCTGCTCTGCACTTACTGTGCCCAAAGAATGCGAACTGAAAGAGGAGCTGGAAGAATGTCTTTAATAAAAAGAAACACTCTGCCAAGAATATTGGACCCCGTGTTCACCTAATAAACAATCTACGGTGGCTGAGTTTCATGCAGACAAGGGATTAAAAGTGCTGCTCAGAGTAATGGATTACAGCAGCAAAGTGCTGTTAAGACTGAACCATTTTTTCAGGACTACCTAGATTCAATGGATTTCTAAACAAATGGTCTGCAATATTTTTTGAGTTTCATCTTTCCAATAGTGGGCACATTTGTATTAGTTTTTTTTTTAATTTTTCTTCTTCTCATCTTCAGTAATACAAGACTAAGAAAACACTGAATTTTCTTGTGTCAGTAAGACCTCAGATGACACAGAAGTGGGATCCTGGTGTTGTGTCCATGTTCACAGGCCATTCTGATGAAGCTGTAAGTGCCAGGCCATGTTCACAAGCAGGCAGGGGCTTGCCTCCACACCTAAGCCATCTTTTCTTTTTGAGGTCTAAACATCAGGCACGGTGCAGGTAGTTGCATTTGGCTGCTTCTGCAAGGACAAGAATAAGGGCAAGTCCCACCCACATGAGCAGGATGGAGTCCTCCCACATGTTGCGCAACTGGACCATGCTCCAAGGTCTCCAAAATAAGGAAATATATCAGCAATTTGAATTTATTACTCACAATGCGAATTCTTCATGAGAATGGGATTCCTTCTAATACTGGTAAATACAGCATTTCTGACAGAAGTACACCAAAGCTAAGAGTGTGAAACAGAATAACTAGGACACAGAAACAAGAAAAGTTAATGCTATTTATGATGCTTTTTATTTTACTGCTGGGGACAATGGCAAATCTGACTAACGCGTCCTAAGAGTTACCCTCAGGATGTAACAAACACAGATGCAGCACACACCAATCCCAGCAGACATGCTTTGGGAAAGGAAACTTAAACCAAAGTCGGTCCTACAAAGATGGTGCTCTACTCTTGCCACAATCTCCAAGTGTGACCAGCCCTCAACAACTGTCACACAGCTTTATTATAACTATCTCTGGACACGCAGGAATTAAGCATGAGAGACAGGAAGAAGCATCTGAAAATTGTTATTCAGAAATAAAGCAATTTTGATTCAGCTAAGTGAAGCTGTAAAGACATGCAGCTCTCTACAGCTGACCAGACTTAGTTTCTCAGAAGGCCCCAGACAGCAAGACAAAGGAAAATAAACAAATACCTGCTTCAAAGAGGTAACAATTCAAGTATAAAAAGAGTTGAAGCTACAAAAAGCACAATATATGAATGCAGATGGAGCAGGTAGAGTAACAACAAAAGCAATGAGAAGCAGTTTTCACATATCAGTAAATTCATCACAGCCTGATAGTCTACTTTGTTTTTGTAGGCATGAAAAACTCAGGATTTTAGACTGGGTTTCAGAGAAGGAAAATGAATTAGCATTACAGATGTTTATGTCCAGGACATGCAGCTTATGTCCAAGATGACACAGATGGAGTCAAATGTAGGTTGATTTCCTGGCAGATGAGAGGCTACAAAGCCTTTTACCAGCAATATTCTGAAGAGATACAAAAGATGCCAGATTACAGTTGCCAAAACCAAGGAAGCAGTGTTACATTAACCAAGACAAAATCTGTGATAGCTTTGATGAAAGCTCAGCAGTATGTACAGAAAGGAAAAGCGGTCATGCAGACAGAATTAGCAGGACTTTGATAGGCTGGATGGAAAGAGAAAGGAAGAGCTGAGAGCTGAAGGGAACACCCAGATTACTCATTCACATGGAAAAGCAGCACAACAGCTGGAAGGGGGTGTCGCTGGAGCCCTTGTTTAGATGAAGAGTTCCAGGTTAGTAACACTTTGTTTAAGTCAAGACAGAAATGAGGGGATGTCAGAGAGGCACTGAAATAGATGACTGTAAAAAAGCTGATGGATGTTGAGTGCAGAAGCAGGTTTACAACAGTTCTTACCTGACTTTGCTAATTCCCTCCAATATTTAGCTTTGACTAGACAGCTACTCAGCCACTCCATAAAGGCCAGGCTTCACACTAGGAACCAATGACTGAAGTCATTAGTATTTTTGTTCTCTTAGAGCTATCCCACTTGCCACAGATAACTCAAGCAGATTTCAAAAACTCATTAATGGTTCCCACTCGTGAACTCTCAGCCTTGAGGGCTGTATTTCAGTGTGTTTCCAGTAACAAAGTTTCTAGCTCTTCCTTTACACACTTTTCTCTACTCAATGCCCTGATTCCTCTTATGACAAGAAGCTCTTCGTTTCAAGATGTTCCAATATCTAGCAACAAGAGCTGCAAATTCTGATCCATCTGTACATACTGGTTTGAGGAATGTGTTATCCAGTAAAAGGAATCTGAAAGACTCTATGGCAATGCAGAATTCTCAGTTTTCTGCACTTCTTTCTTCATCCCCATTACTTTAAAAACAAAAAAAATAAATAATCTGTATGTCAAATGTCAAATATTTCCCTAAACTCTTGTTTTCCTGCAATTGATCACACACCCAGAGTTAAAAGCCTTGTCAGTCCTTGCTGTTTATCAAGCTTGCCAATAAAATTACACAATCACAGACACAACCACAGACACAGACACTAATTAACAACATTCCACTGTGCCACAAATGAGAAATGCCAAGAGATCTACCTTACCCTGCCCTGCTCCTTACACAGCTCCCAGTTCATGAGCACACATGCACACAGACAGCAGGCAGACAACAATATACAAAGATAATGAATGGGTCTCTAGTGTTTCAGATTTACCTACAACCGTGTCCTTCCATCAGAACTTTAAGAGTGTTTTGCTTCTGGCACTAGCATTAGCAATCCCACAAAAAAGACTGTTAAGAAAAATGTTGCTCAACATTAGAGATAGTTAGAAACAGAGTTAGAAAAATCTGGGTGCTTCCCAGGAGCACTCTGCAAATTACTCATGAACTACCACATATTGTACAAACTGCATCACACAGCTGCTGCCAATGAGTTATGCAAGCCACTGACCCAAAATAAAATAAAGAAAACCAGAAAATTAATATCCTCACGAAAAGAAGAATGCATACATCTCGTGTATTAAAGACGCAAACTGAAATTGAAATAAAGAACATGCACATGGAAAGTGCACATGAGAGGGGCTGGGGGGAAAGAGTTAAATGCAGATAAATCTGTTACTGGAGAAAAGAACATTTGAATTTAATTTTATATCCAGTCTATCCGGTTCACAGTCCTTTCGTTCCTACTGTGGGAAAATGGGAACTGGAAAAAAAAAAAAAAAAAAATCCCACTGAGGAGGCTCCTTGCTTTCCCTCTTTTTTTTTTTTTTAATTTTTTTTTAAGTTTACTTTAAAGTCTGTGATGACCTAAAGAAAATAACAAAACAAAACTGTGTCCAGTATTTTAAAATCAGCTTTCCCTTGGGTCTCAAAACTGCATCTGTTCCATGTGCACTGAATTCAGCAGGAATACAATGTACAAGATGACTAAAACATCAGCCTCTAGTGAAGGACATCAATATATAAAAGTAAGTATAAAGACAAAAAGGAATTTAATAAGTGAATATGTATGACTTGAAGCTATTGCTTAGTTTCTCTTTCTGTTTCTAGTCTGACTCTTTTCTAGACCTTTTTTATGCAGTTCATACTAAAGCTAGTTGTTTATCATTTAGCCTATCAACTAGAGCTTTAAAGGGGCATTTCTATGTTCAAGCTGTAATCTTACCTTGTAGGCAGCTTGTCTCATAAACTGCTTAGCAGGCTGCTTCCAAATAGCAGGCACTGTTATGACCCATCTTACTTCAGTGTTTTCAAAGTCTGAGCCTCCTTGGTCACTGAGCTCCTAAGGGGAAAAAAAGAGGTGAATTCAAAATGATGGGTGTCAACTTTATAAGAAAACATTATTTTCCGCTAGTTCTAGTAACTTTTCAGGTTTTTTTTTCCTGTTACACCTATGCTACAAATAAGAATTATTGCCAACCTGTCAAGAATGTTTTACTGTGCCAAAAGCTGGGATTAGGGTTGATGCGTTCTCAAGGAGGTCTACAGAAAAATTCACTGCTTAATATGAAGTTAAAAATTTAGTTTTTCCAAAAGCTGCTCATAAACTGTGGAATATTACAGAATGTTAATGTACATTCTTCATCACAGTGAGGGATTTGCTGTTAGCTTGAAGAATTCACACTTACATCTTGATTAACACACAGAAAAATATTAAGGTATCACTGATGAGCATTGTTTTACCATCTGGATTTTTCAATGACTTCTTTATACACCACTTACCTTTAAATCAAATTTTTACAACTCAGTTAACAAGGGGAAGTTACAGTTAAGTCTTTAAAAAAAAAGACTGATCGCTCCTTGGAAATTTTGCTTTAAGCAAACATTCAAGACTAGTTTAGTTCTTTTATTGTCCCTTTTTTTTTTCCTCCCCTTAAAAAGAGGTAAGTCTGTATTGCAATTGCAAATTAGGTGATATGCTGACATGTTTTGGGAAAAGTTCCAAGTAAAATGTCATTACCATATGTCCTATCTAAATCTCCATCCAAACGGGGAAAGGTTCAGAAAGGTGAACAACAAGCCTTTAGAATATAAAAAAAAGGGAAGGTTTCTGCATGTGCTGTGCCAAGGTTTTGCGTTTGTTTAGCTACGCTGCAGTTCAAAAATCCATGCTCAAAAAGTAGTACCTTTATACTGCACAGGGCATTAGGACCAGAAAGATTACAGTCCAAAATAACCCTTCATTTACATCACTTTTCTAATTAGTTTCAGCACACACTCACAAATCACATGGATTTATTTACTAACATCAAGAAAGAATGTAGCCCTGAACAGGCAGGACAGCAAATATATGGGCTGGTACCCAACAGCATTCATATTAATTAAGAATTTCCCCAGATTATGACTCCACTATCAACCCTCAAGTCCAGTTAATTAATTCTTTAACAAGATGAGGAATTTGAGTTTATAGAATCAGAATGGCTTGAGTTGGAAGAGACCTTAAGGTTCATCTAGTTCCAACTGCCCTGCCATGAGCCGGGACACCTCCCACTAGACCAGGTTGCTCAGAGTTGTAACAGTAAGATTGTTTCTCTGTAGCCATAAAGAATAGACTGAGATCTCACAGAGAATAAATTAAATCCATTCCAAAAAGTAGGTGACTTGCTAACAAGGCTATTTTAAACAATGCCTGCTAAAATGAATGTTCTGATTTGACCCAGCAACTACTATGCTGACATATATATTATAGTGGTGCATTTAAAGCCAATGTGTACTTAACTCATATTTGACTGTTTACATGACATTTTAAATGTCAAAAAGTGTTCACTGGGGACATATATGTCACAGGAAAATACACACAAAAAACATACCTTGTGACCCAGGAAGAATATTACAAGAAATGAGTATTGCAACATTTCAAATGAGAAATGGACAATAAAATGCATTTTCCCTAGGAACACCAACCACAGTAGACAAAAAAGGCTATAAAAATGGAGGCAATCCATCAGAACACAATAGAAATTTACAAATTAAAACCCTAACAGATGTCTGTCTTTCTGGTTCTGCCTAATGCTTGTTAGATTTTCTGCACAAATGTGTGTTCAGGATTAAGGCAACCACATAATGCAGATGACACCAAGCTGGGTGGGTTTGTTGACCTGCTTGAAGGTAGGGGGCTCTACAGAGGGACCTGGACAGGCTGGATCGATGGGCTGAAGCCAACTGTATGAAGTTCAATAAGGCCAACTGCCAGGTCCTGCTGCACTTGGGTCACAACAACTCCACCAATGCTACAGGCTCAGGGAAGAGTGGCTGGAAAGCTGCCCAGCAGAAAATGACCTGGGGGTTCTAGCTGACAGACAGCTGAGTATGAGCCAGCAGTGTGCCCAGGTGGCCAAGAAGGCCAACGGCATCCTGGCTCATATCAGAAATAGAAATAGTGTGTCCAGGGAAGTGATTTTCCATGTGTAGTCAGCACTGGTGAGGCTGCACCTCAAATACTGTACTGAGTTTTGGGCCACTCGTTACAAGACACTACGTGCTGGAGCATGTCCAAAGAAGAGGAACGAAGCT
>JANIJG010009279.1:0-44350 GCA_024611175.1 Megaceryle torquata | reverse complement strand
AATGCCCTGGGTGTTCTAGCTGAAAGACAGCTGAGTATGAGCCAGCAGTGTGCCCAGGTGGCCAAGAAGGCCAATGGCATCCTGGCTCATATCAGAAATAGAAATAGTGTGCCCAGGGAAGTGATTTTCCATGTGTACTCAGCACTGGTGAGGCTGCACCTCAAATACTATACTGAGTTTTGGGCCACTAGTTACAAGACACTACATGCTGGAGCATGTCCAAAGAAGAGGAACGAATCTGGTGAAGGATCTAGAGAACAAGTCTTGTGAGTAGCGGCTGAGGGAACTAGGGTTGTTTACCCTGGAGAAAAGGAGGTTCAGGGGAGACCTTCTCACTCTCTACAACTACCTGAAAGGAGACTGGAGCCAGGTGAGAGTCAGTCTCTTCTCCCAAGTAACAAGTGGTAACAAAAGAGGAAACAGCCTCACATTGCACCAGAGAGATTTAGGCTGGATATTAGGAAAACTTTTTTAACCAAAAGTGTTGTCAAGCACTGGAACAGGCTGCCCAGGGAAGTGGTGGAGTCATCATCCCTGGAGGTATTTAAGAGACAGGTAGATGTGGTACTGAGGAAAAAGGTTTACTAGTGGACTTGTCAGCATTAGGTTTATGGTTGGACTTGATGATCTCAAAGGCCTTTTCCAACCTAAATTATTCTATGACTTTATCTCAGAGCACAACACCATGTCATTCACCTCTGCAAAGTGTCAGCACAGGGCCAAAATCCCATAACCAAATTGCATCTCTTTGGCACACGCACTACAGTTTAATGGTGTAAAACAAAATACTGGAGCGTTGTGCAAATGTACCTGTGCAGGTTGGGTAATGGAAGCTATATCTGCACTGGGGCAAATTCCACATAGGCCAATGTACCGAACTTCTCGGTGCGATCAAGTGGTCTGTACAGATCATTGCACTGGCATAATTACACTATTTCCATCAGGTTAGCCAGTTTGTACACCTCAGCAGGTCATCTTTGTACAGACTTACAGCACTACTCAAGTCACCAATTTATAAATGAGCTTTTAATAATCTTTCTTATCTGACTTTGCTTTGCTTAATCAGCGAGGACAAAGTCAAGTCAGAGCAGGAGACATCAGCAGGTGCCCATCACAGTGCCAGATCTTTAACATGAGAGAACCTTGTGCAAACACAGAACAATCCATCATGTCAGTAGCAGAAGTGCAGGGGATGAAGACAGGATCCTGTCTCAAATGTAATTCTTGGCCTTTAGCTCTTTCATTTTAAAATTTGCTTAGCAAATCAAAGAAAATAATGAAAAAAAGCAGTAGAAAATATTAAAGCAAATAACAGAATATTCAGAACTCTGCAATGCAGGGATACACTTAGTAAATCAAGCTTCCCATTTAAAGGGAAATCACTTCAGGCTACTGCGAGCTCTCCAGAGTCCACAGACTGCCTACAGTTTCTACAACTGCCTTACTTTGTTTACATCTAATATTACCTATGTAAAAGCTTGGGAAGGTCAGAAGTGTTAAGCTTGTATTTATGTCAGTTATAAATAAATAAATAAATGGAAATCAAGATCAGGAAGCATTACCCTACCTTTAGTGCCTGTTCCTTAAAGAATTGCAGAGCATAAGCAAATATCTCAAGTGCTTTGACTTTCTTGCCATTTGCAGCTGTCAGGTCTGTCTCCATGGTAAGATTCTATACAAACGGAAAAAAAAATGGAAGTTATTAAAAGGAAAAGGTAAACACAGAATTAATTCCCACTGCTTGAGGAAAAGGAACTCTTCATTATCCACCTGGTTAGGAAAAAGTGACAAAATTGTTCTGAAGAGGATCTAACTCATCACTTGAATTTCCTGAAGCGTGACATTTGCTTCTTATTTCAGACTTTGTTTTTTAATACCTACCATGTCTATAGACAACCACAGGCAGAAAGAGAAATGTGGACTAAATAACTGTAATAAATGCATGTGTAATTACTTGCTACAAAGCTGCATATGCAAGATATTTAAACCAAGTTAAGAGTTAAAAGCATAGATTTTTGGCTGCCCACCAAGACATGAAACCAGAAAACACCTCAATACAGAAAGTACTGGCCAAGTCCCAAAACTCTAGAATGGATTAATGACAAAAATATAATCAGTAGGAACAATGCCAAATTAACAACATGATTTGCACTTGCAGTTTTGACAACGAACTCTGGGTAAATCTGCTGCTCTGCGACAGAGTTCAGCATGGCTCTTATATTCCATTTCTGCTTTCTGAGTCAATTTATAGAACAAAACAACCTCAGGAAGACTCCCTAGACAGTTATGAATTTCACCCAGGAAAATTAGGACATGAAGATCTAGGCAAAGCAGATACTGAACTTCTAAGATCTAGAGAGAAAGCTGGCAAGATATACTTGCCAAATGCAGTGAGAAGAGGAATGAATCATGTTAACTGTAGAGTTTAATATACTTTATTTACTCTCCAAACTTAGAAATAGAGCTGCTTCTTATCTCATTGACAATCTTTAGGCAAAAAAAAATCTAGTACTGTCCACAGGAAAATAATTTCAGTAGGAAATGCACAGTTATCTGAGAGGATTGTTTATTACTTACACCAGTGGTATGTAGCTTCATCTTGAACTTTTCGAAATACAGCCAGTGCTTTGATTCAGTGGGATCCAAGTCATGGTAGAAATCTCTTGCTGCATACCCAAAGCTATGAAACTTTCTTTCTGGTGTTAGGAGGATAGTGGTTGGTGTCTTTTGATTGGATACACCTGGATCTCCACCTTCCCATCGTCTGTCCAACAAATGAAACAGCTTCAGTAAGTGATATTAATGTTCAGAGGAGCAGAAAATATAGTACATCATGAAAAAAGGAAGTGTGGTGGCAGATTGCACAGACTGCTTTCCTCTCCAAAGGTCAAAATTTCCATCCTTGTATTATCAAAATCAAGTGGTTTTATTCACAACCAAGAAAAGAGGAACATAATTTTTATTTCAGATAATTCAATAAATTTTTCAGTTAAGTTGTACAATTTCTAAGGATATAATCATACTCTCTTTTATAAGAATACAAGTTCCCTGAAGTCACACACAACAAAGGGAACAGTTTTGCACCTGAATTTTCAAACCAGCTGCATGCATGGAAAAAATATTGTACAGAAAAAGAAATGTACAAATTAAGTAATTATCCAAGATCAGTACTAATGAAAACACATCTTCAAAACGAGTGGTCTATCCAATTGTCTTATGCTTACTTGTATGGGATATTTTCCCCATTTTGAATTAGGGACCTGTTTAAGGCATCTGAACACCACTGTGGAGAAGTTGGTTAAAGCCCTGTTCCTGTCACAGAATGCTCTCTGAAACAAGACAAGCCAGTTCAACCAACAATGGATCACGTGCTTCCTTTTGTGGACATCTGAAACTCTTAAGACTTGTCTGAAAGTGTTGAGCTCTCTGTGTTGCATTCTCTACTCACGTGAAGTTAACAGATTTTGTGTTTTAATGTCAAAAATGCTATACCAATTTTACCCTGTCAAAAATAAAGCAGACTCCCCCAGCTGCCAAGTATCTTATAGGCGCCAAAACATCCATTAAAACAGTGAATAAAATTATTCTTTCTTAGCAAATTCATGAAGATCTCTTCAGGAAGACCCAAGAAGTACAAAAGTATTAAGGTGAAAGCAACCCAAAGCTTGTTTCACAGAATCGTAAGGATATGAATAAGAGCATTGAATGTGGGAACAGCCAGTGGCAGGAACGGGGTGGGCAGGCATGGTGGGATGTCAAGGTCAGATGATGGAAAATTGTGCCACAGACAGATGTGAGAGTTCTTGTCTTCTCACTTCTCCACCACAGAAAAAAAAGCAGAATAGAAGAATAAGAATCCTGCATTACTGTTCCTCCTTGCCCCATATACAATTACTTCCATCATGAGAAACAAACACCAGAAAACATTTTCTTAAAAAGGCATCAGTGGAAAATCTGCTTTAGGCTATCGGACATAATCATAATGCAGCTCAAACGGGAGCCAAGATCACACAGGCAACTGCATTCATTAATAAACCACATGTTGATTGCTTTTTTCTAAAGATAGCAAAATACGCTTTCATAATATACTCCTGCCAAAGTCCTTGTTATGAAGCACAAAAAGGTTGCCTTGTTCTGTGGTGTTTACGTGACATAGGAAGATTATGTAGGAAAAAAAAAATAATTCCATTTCGCTTTCAAACAGTTGAGCCAACTGAAAAATAACTGCCCTCCATACCAATGCAGACAACTGACATGGAAAACTGTGATCTAAGGGGTTAATACTTGGCAAAGTAAAAAGGAACGGGATCTTCTAAAGTGCTGGGAACCTGTCAGACCATTGAACTAGATCAAACAGAGCAAAATCTGCTCCTTTTTGCATCAGCAGGGGCAGGGAATCTCACATCTCTGAACTTACTTCAGTGCAGAGGGCACTCCACTGCTCTGAAAGAAGAAACATGAGAAGTGGAATGATTTCCACCTTCATCTACTCAGAAAAGCTTTCCTAAAACTCCCTAGCACTGCTGCTCAGCCCCTGAGCTATTATCAGCTGGCAAGGGCTCTGCTCCAGGTCATTTCTTCTAACCTGTTGTTAGACATATACTTGGTCAACTCCAAAATCTCTGAGTAGGTGTTACAGCAAACGTATGGTTCCAATGTGAAGAAGCTGGGATCCCACAGCTCATGAACAGAAAACACTGGCTATTTCACCAGATTGTTAAATCCCACACACCCGCTGCAAGCAGAGAGGAGACAGACTGCTATCATTTTAGCCTGTAATCATTAATGATTCATTCCGAGTCACTGGTGGGAAATTCCATAAATAGGATGCAGCCAATAACAATGCTTCTTTATTTTTTATTGCAGCTAGGCACATTTTCTCTTTCCGGAACAAGTACTTAAGGTGCAGTTTAAATGAAGACAAATTGATGCTCAGTGGTATGGGCTGAAATTTGCAAAGCCACCTAGAGAATTGGATGTTCACTTCCTGATGAGTTACTGATGGAAAATAGAGACGATAATTGCTCAGCACGTTCTAAAGTTCTCAGCCTGTATTACTGTTCAGTCACAGAAAGAGCAATAAGGAAACAGAAGGTGAAGACCGACTTTACCATCTGCAATCAGAGATTTAAAGATATGGCTGTGTGACATTCTTTCTAGAGAGAAGGAGCTGCAAAGGCACATGTATGGGAACTCTGCACTGTGACAGTCTTCTCAGGTGGAGCTCTAGCTTCACTACAGTTATTGGAGGCTTCTAGTCAGTAAAGCTAGGATTTCAACACTGTCATTTGCAGTTTTCTTTCACATCCAAATACAGGCAAAATAATGGTAATAATAAGCTTGGGGGAAAAAATATATGGAAATGTCTATTAAAGACCATGGACTAGTAGGAGCCATCAGTACTCTAAATGCATGTGGGGGGATACTGTCTCAAAGTAAAGTCAGAGCTAAAAATCTGTTCAAGCAGAACTCAAGTTAGATTTCTGTCTAAATTCAGACATACAGAACCAGTTCCTAGGCTGATATGAAGTGGTGCACCTCAACAGAGCAGACACACATTTAGAGCCACAGAGGATCTGACTGTATAAGTGAAAACAGAGACAAGAGACAAGTTAGCGTGGATCAGAAGGTTATACTAAAGTCAGAGAAATGCTCTTCCTTACACATGAATCTGGCTAACAGGCAGAGCAAAGAGTGATCCATGCAGAGTGCTGAGAATTTGATCTGGAGCTGCAGCATAACAGTCAAGGAAACAAAACAGTGGGGTCATCAAAATGCAGCCGAACACTGCTAGGGGTGTGTGTGCAAAAGAAAGGAAAGCACGTGTCTGCCAAGAATTACAGTCAAACAGGGAAGAGAATGAAAAGGAAAAACCTGAAGGTTGAAGTAAAATTACACTGAAAAAATCCCACATTCTCTCTCCTTCCAGAGACAGGCTGCAATTTGTTTCATAACCACAAGTTTTTCCATTTGTTCTTCTTCGTTTGTTAAATTCACACATTCAGTTTGTTGCTATTTAACCAGGAGCCAAAACATTTATAATTTCATGTATGTACAAATAAATCAATAGGAATATTTTCAAAATTGTGCGAGACCTCCTGTATACACTTCAAACAAAATTGTATTAACTCATCCTGCAGCACCAAATTGTTCTTCACTGACTCTGGCACTGCCCTGCCAGCCGAAATGATTGCTGAACTCAGAGCCAGCATTCATCTGCATTTACTCAGTCTCAAGGTATGCAGAAAATTGCACTCATTGTAACATACACATCTGCAATCAGAGCAAAGTCATTCATCGGTTATCTAGAAACACACCCAACTCCAAACACATGCTTTAGTCCACCGATACAAGTGAGGCTACTCATACATTTACAGCTAAGTACATACTTAAAGAACTTGCTTAGGTCAATGCTTCTCTATTCTTTTTTTGGTTTTAGTACTGGGAATCACAGCAAATAAACACACACAGACAAAAACATGGCTTTGTTTGTCAACTAATTACATGACTAGAATCACGCCTTTGCTGACGCTGCACTCCGACAGGGTACTAAAGCCCTGTGTGTTCACTCTCTTCTGAAGGAGGACCTTCTAAATAAATCCATTTTACCCTCAGTGAGACATTTACAGAAAAGCAGCTTTGTTAAAATCTAAATGTCTGGAAAGGATCAACACTAAGGAGGGAAGGTGGAAAAAATGTTAGGAAGCAAAGAGGACCGTGCCTCATTGGTATGCTTTATTTTAATGTAAACATTCTTCAGTGTGGGCAGGAAGTTACATTTACTCTACTGAAATATTTGTAAATTATCCTCCATGTAAGCCTCATCATATACAGAGTTTAAAACTCTTAGTACATTCTGAACTACTGAATCCTGACTTTGATACATATACCATTCTTTTCATGGAATGTCATGATTTCATGAGCATTTATATATAAATGTGTATAAAAATATT
Organism: Megaceryle torquata; assembly: GCA_024611175.1. Classification (NCBI taxonomy): domain Eukaryota; kingdom Metazoa; phylum Chordata; class Aves; order Coraciiformes; family Cerylidae; genus Megaceryle; species Megaceryle torquata. The sequence goes on along the minus strand of JANIJG010009279.1, from coordinate 37,397 downwards.
ATGTACATCATTTCCTAAGTCAGTTTCAGATATATATTCCCCAAAATCCTTACCTGACAGCAATATTTACTTTAAAAAATAATAATAAAAATAAATCTTCTCATTAAAATATTTTCCATTGTTTGAAATCCCTGTTGGAAATCTGAATACATTTCACCCCTCACAATATATTCATCCCTTCTGGTTATTTTAGTTTCTCTAAATTCTTTTTACACAAGTTTTCTACACAAGTCTGAAATCACAACCATGCTACCATTATTGCATAATGAAGAAAATACAGTGTTTCAAACTATTAAGAAGTAAAATGTCAATTAAGCTTTGGAATATACTCTTAGCTGGCCACACAGCATCTAGATTTCAATGCCCCAGGTATCTACAGCAGAAAGCCTAGTACTCTGAAAGGAGAATCCAGTCTGTTATTTACTGCAGTACAGTGTGAACCCAATGGCAAAATCAGGCCCTAAGGTAAAATTGTGAACACAAGGCACTTAAAGGACATCTCTAGAAGCAGTAGAGATTTCACAGGGTAAAATCTCCATGGAGGTTATAGGAACAACAGAATATATAGGATTTAAGCTTGCTCATGTACATTATCAGAGATGCTTTCCCTCTTTTCATCCAGCTTAAGGAATTTTTATTAATTATTTGCTGTCAAAAAAGAACTGGAATTGATGAATGGGTTCTGACTTTGACAACCCTGCAACCTGAGACAGCAACCAATGACTGGTCCTTTGACTTCTAGCCTCATGTAGCTTCCTGTGCTGTTCAGAGAACAATAGATGGATGAGATGCATAAAAGGCCTTGAAGCATTGCTTGTCCATACCAAAAATGGCAGGTATCTTTCCCACTTGATGGCGCAATACCATTCCATAATTCACATCCCTTTAGACAGTATTTCAAATCACTCAGCTGCATTAGATCTCTGAAATACTTTGCAACCATATACAGACCAGCTATGCAGGCTGACTGCACAATCACTACTGTCTGCTGACATGTACAGCTGCATCAGCTAGCACCTCTCCTTAGAAAAATCACAGTATATCACACTGGACTACAGCTAGTCTTTTTGCTCTTTAGTTCTCAGTATTGCGGTGCTGCAAACAGTCCACTGCCTACTGCTGTAACAGCATCTTTGTTTAGAAGAACATCTGTGGCTAAACTTTTCATACATACCTTGTTTATGGCTGAAATTATGTCTTGGTCTTGTTACAACACAGTCATTTTAAAGATACTTTAATAAGAATTGTATAGGGTTTTTTATAGTTATTAAAAAAAAACCTTTTGATGAAGACTATGAAACACTATGAAAATTATTTATAGGGCAATCCTTTCAAGTACCTGTTATAGTAGTTTTTGCATTTGTGAGTGCACTAGATTTATATGCATAGATTTATGTTGTGTTGATTTAATCAAAAATGAAAACCCTACCTAACAGTGTCCAAAGTCTGTCCCTTGCCTATATATGATACAGAATAGCTTTCAGATCAACCCCCAATTTTCACATTCATGCCTTTGATTGCCCATTTCCCAATATCACTAGTTCATTATCAGAGATTCAATTCCAACTGAATGCTAAAAAGTTTAAATCAGCCAAATTAGCTACCAGTAACAAAGCATCGTATACACAACTGTATACAAGCATGATTCCAGCGGATGGGCAGCTCCTGGGGAATGCCATGACACTTAACAAATGTGTAGTCTCAATCTCTGACAGAAGGGCATCCTCACTTAATTAATTATCACTGTGACTGTGCCCTGAACAATTCTAAATACTCAGTGATCTCTCCTTTTACTCGTCATCTTGTAAACTCAACGTGTTCACTTTGATTATTGAAGCAAATTAGAACAAAAAAAAATTATAAACCATGAGAAAGGTGCACACTGGGGCAACACCTGACAAACCCAGACAATTCAGGTTCCCGTAGAAAATATTTATAGACACTGCAGACAATCCCTGTTACCACTATTGAAAACTAAATGCTGCATTGCAGCCCTTACCTCATTACATGAATACATTCTGGTTCCTTGGTGAAGCTGTAGGCGTAGCCACTGGATGTTGTGCCAAAATCAATAGCCACAACAACAAGATATAACTGTTCTACCGCATCATCTGCATCAGAGTCCTTCTGTTAAATAGCAGAAGCAAAATAGACACTGAGTCACTAGAATAACTGTAACCTGTCTTCCCCTTCAGTATTTCTGCTCTCCAAGACACTCATATTCTTCAGGGGAAATACAGACTTCCTTAAAGTTGTATTTGTGACTTTTGACAGAAGAAAGCTGCACGTTCCAATGGAAGTGAAAATTCAATATACCACTCAACATATTTGCTGGAGCCTTTTATACATAACCTTCTGAAACAACAGTTTCCTTCATACTCATTTTTTTCAAATAGCTATTACCCCATATCATTAAAACTTATGGCTAAACACAAAGTTATTGGTTTTGGGGCTGGGTTTGTTTTTTTCTTACCTTAAATTGATCAACTCAATAATATGTTTATATCCATCAAGGTGGATATATATTTTTAGTTATATATATATATAGGACTTATTTGGTGGTTTTAGGAGTTAATCGTGTCATAACCATGAGTATGAGGTATTACTACCATGCAAAACCAGTGTGGACAGAACAACCCAAAATATAGCAATAAGCTTTACATCCCATGATAATTACTTATTTATGAAGACTTTACGTAACACTTATTTCATAAGCACTATATGCATTCTTTCCACCTGCTTATGCTAGGCTGTAGAAAGCTGTTCAGGTACTTATAGTGAATCTGAATCCTTCTCCCTTCTCTCTACCTGTAATTCTGCAATCCCTGAAAATCAGAGTTAAGGGCAACATGGGAATCTTAACTAGAAGAGTTGCAAAGGTTATGGCCCAAATCATAACAACATGACATAGAGCACAATGTGAATAAACAAACACCTGTAGACCTGTTACTATACAGATCATGTCTGAATCCTCCACCACTGCTGCTCAGCCTGTTGCTTCAATAACATTTTGAAGCAATAGTTATTATATTTTATAGAGGAACTGCCAAATGTCCTCACTCTTTGAGGAGTGTTCCACCATCTTCCTCATATATCTCTTATCTCCATGCCAGATACTTCCAGCACCTTTCTATTGTACTCCTACATTTTCCAAGATCAACCAGCTACTTAAAAAATCAAGAAATTACAGTAATAAGTTTTGGTCTCAAATAATGAAAAACTTATTTGGATTCTCCTAATACAGCTTTTCAGCTAGGGCAATAGGTTATTTTTATGTCTTCCCCAAAGAGTTTAAGAATAAAATCTAACTGAAAGAGGACAAATTCATCAGTATGACACATGAAAAGGGGAATGTTCTACAGTATATACAGAAAGAAGGCAATAAAAGCAAATTTATTTATGAGAGAACACTCTGGAAATCCTGAAGAGATGCCACACAAGTCTGAACTTAATTCAGAAAACTAAGGAAGAAATCCAACAAGGGTAGTGATGTGTTGTGAAAATAATCCCTTGCAATATCAAGAAATAAACTGTGCATATACTGTGGTACAGATGATGCAGATGATCTTAAAACCAGATGGGACTTAGTTTTAATGTAAGTTTATAAACAAAACAAGCATGACGTACAAGATGTTAAAACATACTACCTTTAGGGGACATTTGCTTGCTTCTACGAGCTTACAGAAGTGCCTGTTTTCCTTAAGAAACTGAAACACTTCTATTTTGAGCCTGCCTCTCTATGTTGGAGGAAATTCTTTTCTCTGGGAATTTGGATTTTACTGTGAGTATCATAATATATCTCCTCCTTTTTTTTTCTGAACAAAATGAGACTTTTCAGGGTCTGCTTAAACAAATTAGTGATAAAGACAGGAGCAGAACTTGGGAATCCTGAGGACAAAGAAGCCACCGTGTTTGATATAAAAATATGCAGGATTAAATCTATCAGCTCAGCAAGTGGGATCACTATACAAGGAAGTAACAACTTGCTAAAGAAATTATGTCCCACTAAACAGACAAGAGAAAATAACGTCAACATACAGTATATGTTAAGAGTGCATTTCTTACCACAATATGTGATGGAGACAGTGGAGTTATTCCAGGGTCTCCCAAACTCTTGGCTGGTGATGAGTAAGCAGATGTGGAAACTGCATCTGCAAGGAAACAAAAATTCTTTAGTGTCAGTAAGCAGAATGAGCAGGATAGGACAGCTGCTTTGACTACTGCTACACAGTTTTTCAGTTGTAACAAATCTGGTAAGAAAAAAAGAGAATTTCACAGCCGCCACTTACAATATATTTTTTGCCCTTACAACATGCTAAAATACAATTACTGCAGATTTGGTTTTAAAATCTTTGTCTGACCTTTATGACTAACCTCTATTATTTTGTCTATTACATTACCATGTATAATTTTAAAAGTCTTCCTAGACATATCCATAAGTTGTTGCTGTTAGAAGCAGCTTGAACACTACACACTCACATTAATTGCCTAAGATTTAAATGTATGAATGCAGAAACTAAACACAAGTCCCGAGATCAAAAAAGACAGACTTATTCAAAGAGAAAAAGAGGAGTTGATATCAGTTTGACAAAGCAGTAAGAATGAGTTGCCATTATTCCATCATAAACCTTTTTTCTGAAACTTTCCCAATACTGTCTCTGGTTTTATTCTTCAATACACTCTGCGCTGAAACATCTTGCAGCTGTTAATACTAGTGCAGGACAGAACCCATCTGGGAAAAGGAAAGTATTATTAACAAATCATCAAAGAAATATTTCTACCCTGCATACAATACTGAAATTTCATTTAAAGGAGCCTACCAAATGAGTGACAAATACTGTAATGTACTATTCAATTTTTTTCCTTCTTGTATCTACCCCATTGATAACAGAAAAGAAAATGTCTTATTAAAATAATTAAGCACCAATGATTCAGATGGATTTATATGTAATATATTCGCTTATGAAGACTGCAATAGTTATCAAAATGGAATGTAGGAAAGATGCCCTGTCCATGTTCATATCCCTCTGCCCCCAGATTTAAGCCTTGAGGTTGCTGGATTCTCATCTGTAGACTACAGGATAATTAGATGTAAACCAGAATTATTTGATACATCTCTAAATATTAATAACTATAAATAAATAAGACATTTCAGCATTTTTTTTTTACCTGTTTGGATGTATCATACAATAAAATGCATATTTATTCATAGCAAGTAATTCCTAGACATGACTGATAAGTCAGAGCATTATTAAGACAACACAGGAGCTGCTCTCCAAGAAAAGACCTTAGTATTACTTAATAAAGAATCCTGTTGTTCCTGGTAATCAAATATGTTATTTCCCAAGGGAAGATGGAAAAACTCTGAAGTGGGCAACTGTGGTATAATAAGCCCCCAGAAAAAAAAAAAAAAAAAAAAAAAAAAAAAATCTTAATATTGCTCTTGCAACAAAGTTTAATTGTATTCGAGTTATAATATCCACATTCAGCCTGATCTTTGTAAGCATTTGCAGAAGCGGAATATTCACATTTCCTATACAAGTTCAAGAATACGTTACTCCCTTTCTGGTGAAGTACAGAAAGCCACAGGCCAAATCTGAGAAGCACAGAATCTGCTTGGTTCATTAAGATATATTTGGATCAGATGCTATTATGAGCCTCAGATGCTGTTATCAGCCTTCTTTGTGCAATTTCTTCCTCTTTTCAAAACATATTAATTTTTGTAACATCAACATAGCATTTTTTGCAAAACTGAAGAACAGTATTTTGGCAAAAGAAAAAAAAAAAGGAATTATTAACAAAACATGTTCCGAGCATCCTGCTGTCGTTCCTGACTGGACCTGAACCAATACTTCCTGAGTAGACCAGGACATTGCAAGACTGACTCAACATCTTTGGAAACTGGTACATTTCCCCCACTTCAGATGCTGGCTTTGAAGCACAACAAAAGTATATATCAAATCACTACCCACGTGTTTTCAGTGTTTTGCTTTGTTACTAACTCTTCTTGTTACCTGTTTCAGCATTCATGTTTCAGTGATCTATCTTCCAGCCCATCTTCAGTTATCAGCCTGGGTGTACCTTGAGAAGTTATTTGTAACTGTATATGCAACTCAGAAAGTCCCATGTGAATATAGACAGATTTATTTTTTTTTTGGTCTCCTGGAGAGCAGTGATTAAATAAGCAGTGAGGTATTCATATTAATCCAGTGAAACTGTGCTAACTTGGTCTATCAAGAATTTATTCAACTCAATTAACTTGTGATAATTCAGAGGTGTAAACGCATAGAAGGACACTCACTGTATCCTCAAGTATAGAACTATTTGCTAACAAATAAAAAAATGTTAAGCAGAGATCAGAGGTCTGTCTTAGCTACCTGTAGAAAATACCACTTAAAACAGACTTTGATATTTTAATCAAAAATCTTTAAAATAAATTGCCCATTTCAGTTTCAGAATGCTCTTGAAAACTCATATATAAAGGCCAGGTTTGGGGAAAGGATAACTTTTTCTAATTCTCATCAACTGCTCAACTCTGATGGAAAGTTAAGCTTTTGATGATTTATCAGTATTTTTTGACCAAAGGAGAAAAAAATCCTTCCAAAGCCATGACCATTCTTTATTGTGTTCACTGCTGCTCCTGCAAATACACAGCTAAACAAATGAATTCTACAATGAGCCCTACGTGCCACCAGCCTAGGGTTTTGTGGGATCAAGAAAAGAAAATCATGGAAGGCAACACTACAACCTTTAAAGCAGCAAACTAACATTCTAATCAGAATGTACATTTACAGTGATTCTGTAGAGTTGCTATCATGCTGGCACAAGCAGCAGCTGCATGAAGTTGCAATTCATTTCACGAGCCTACCAACTAATCCTGGGCAATAGCTGGGGCAGCTATAATTGTTATAACTCAGCTGTTAAAAGAGGCCCTGCCACTATCAGACACTTTGCACAGCTAATAAATCACTAAGTGAAGTTCAGAACACTGGGAAGTCAAAAAACCATTTATTAGAGCGGTTGGCATTTACAGAAAATGGCTTGCAAGCCAGTCACCCTGGATTTAATGCCAAGACTTCTTCTACCAAGTAGCAAAACAGTTGTCAAAAGTAAATGAAATCAGGAAATTTGTAACATTATACTATCTGCCCAACTTTAAACTGAAATGTGTTAAAATGTACTTGTCCACGTGGGAGCTTTCATATTTTCTTCAGCGTTTGCTTGGGGAAAAAATGTGCATGTGTCACAATTTTTACAGCTGTGGTCTGAAGAGCAGTAAGTGCATGAATATTACAGGATAGTTAAAAATCTCCTTTCTAATGGACTGACTGGTTCTGAAAGAAAATTAAAAAAGAGAGGCATCTCTTCCAAGACAGAGAACGGGAAAAGGGTTGCAAGGAATCCCATTTGCAATCATGCAACAGCAACAAAAAAAGGTTGCCTAGCCTTTATACGTAAATTCCTCTTCACAATTTAAAAAGATGTCCTGGATAGTATAATGGTATTTGGAACAGGTCTTAAAAGCAGGATGACTTATTAAGGCTTCTGTAATGAAAAACCACAATCATGTAGTGTCCCACATAGCTCAAGTTCCAGCTTTATCTTCCATGTTTACTAACGATCTCTATCTCTGTCAAACTACACACTATGAAAAAAACATACAGCTGAACTGCATACATTAAATAAACATTTATTCCTTGACAATTTGCACATCAAAATAAATGGAGGAATCTGATTTAGAAACCAATTTGAAGTAAGCCTTCAATAATATTTAAAACAATCTTTTTCTAAATATGATGCAAACTTTCTGAATACAAATTCTTTCAGGTTAATGTTCATATTTTTTCACAAGTAAATTAAATATGACTGTCTAAATCAGGGGGTTGAATAATTTAACTAAATGTGTATAGAATTAATTTGTCCACATCATCACATTTTCTGACCTTAGTCCTAATCTAAGCAATTGCCAAAAATAATCTTGTGCATTTTCAAAGTGACCAGAAGAGGAAGTGAAAATAAAGAAGACTGCCACTTTCAGCAGGTTTTTTTAACATTCAAAGGGTCTGATCTGCAAGTGCCCAAACAATTGATGAATTGGTGAAATTATGAGACCAGTAGATACTGTACTAATAATGAATCATGTCCATTATCATATTACCTACAATTGCTGCGTTAGCAGATTTGATTTAAATTATTCCTTCTTTTCGCGCAAGAATTTATTTTCTGTGGTTTCCTGCAATAGCTACTGAGTTTAGCTTTCTCTGTTTGTCAGTACATGATCAGCCACATCCTACTTTTCCACAAAATGCAATGAAGGATTAACCTTTGTCACAGAATACAGAATAAAAGCAAAGTCCAGAGCATTTCTAAAAACTCAGCTGATGCAGTGTGAACATTTCACTGAGAGCATGTTCAGGTGAATCTCATTTTCTAACAGATCTAGAGAGCAGGACCAACCTCATTATTTAATTAAAAAGATCAGTTAATGGCAGCTGATAACCTCTGGAAGACCATCAGTTGTTTCTGATTATTTGGGACCCCTGCCACACATTCCTATTCTGGACTGGATAAATGAGTTTTAGTGAAACACTGAAAGTACCAGACACAGACCACTACAGCCCCAGATAACTGCTTTTAAAACAGCAGGCTTAAACCTCTTTTAAGAAAGATGACTGCTAAACCTCGCAGTCACATGCCACTAAGGTGGTACTAAACCAAAAACTGGTTTCAGCAGCCACACATCATCTTCTTTTTTCTATTAATTACAGCTGTTCTTAAATATTTAACTTTATATAATCTAACTATGCCAGGCACCAGCAACATTTTCTGTTTCACATGTTAGGGAAATTGTTCCTTTCACCAGCAAAGCAGCATGTCAGAGCAGTGGATTCTTTGTTGACTGAAGGTTCCCTGCATCCCAACTAAGATAGACCATAGATAAGCTGAAGTTTTTGCGGAGTGCATTGTCGCCAAGTAAGAATTGAACAAGACAAGTAAAAACAGGAATTCAGAAAGCAGGATATGCAGCTTAACAACATAAAGCACAAGAAATGCAATCAAGTCAGGTCAGGGGGGAAAACTCTTGAGTATGGCTCATGTCAGCAGTTTCAGATGAAAAAAAAACAACTTAAAAAACAAACAAACAAACAAACAAACCCGACACAAAAGTATCAAGCCCCAAGCCTGCCATCAGAAACAGCGATGTCAACCTTTTCAGACACATTCTGCCATACTTTAGAGTCATGTCCACAAAAGAGAAGGCTTAGCCAGGAAAGAAGTGCACTTTCCTTTGCAGACCTCACCTTCAAGTGATAGTGAAAGTGACTCGACTCATCATGGGCTGGACCCTCTACAGCCATTTGCAAACCAGAAAATAGGCAGCACCATAAGGAAATCATCCCTCTGCAGGATGGTGCCTGAACATGAATGCCTAGGTTATATCCCAGTCAACCTATCTTAAGTTCATTTCCACTTCTATCCTGCCAGAGTGGCCACAAAAGGAACACCTGCTAATGAAAATCTCTCATAATCTTTCTGAATCAACAATGGGATCAATACTATCCCCTACCTCAGATCATACTTCCAGCTTTTTTTTTTTTTTTAATCCACAATGTACAGTTCCATTCCTTGTGCAGATCAGAGACTCTGGCTGAGCTTGGTGACCCACTACAAACTAGATTATCGCACCCTTTCCAGGCTCTCCCAATCTCCCAACTCAGAATACCTGCAGTCTACCTTCCTACCTCAAAAAGAAACTTGAAATAACACTCTGATTTCTTTAATACACATGCCAAATCTGTTCAGCCTTTCAGTTATGCGTAGACTGATGAACCAGATGCACAGGGTAAGTCAGGATGCATTAAACCTACAAAAATGCCACTGGTGCAGCTGATCTTTATGACTTCAATAAATCCAAGTTAACTGAATTTACTGTGTACTTGCTGACCATTTTCACAGATCAAACACTTGCACATATCCGATGGCCATTCCTCTGGAATTTCCAGCCATCCAGCACCTAGTGAAAGTGGCTGCTGTGTGTAGCTATGATCTCAGTTAGGTTGCTGGTCATACCAAAATCTTAGCCAAATTCCTCACTTTCCATTCAGCCAATATTTCTGGATTTAAACAAAACAACGACAAACCAAAAATAACCCCCCAAAAAACCAAACCAAATAACACCCATAAAACCACCAAACGCTACCAAAAACACACAAAAAAACCCCAAACCATAAAGCTATAAAAGAATGGAATTAAAAACATCATTTTTCATTCAAAACACTGTATATCCTTTTGAACAGCAATAATTTTGCCACAAGCAAAGCTTGCTAATGATGTTTGCACAACAGGAAAAGAAGGGTTTACCATATTGCTATTAACTGGCAACTGCTGCACTGATGAAGAAAACCTTATTCAGCTTTTCCTATTGCTGAGATTTTGCTTTGCATTAAGCACAAAATGTCACAGCTTCCAAACGTATCATGACAATCTAGAGCATTTTACTGTAAATACAAAGATAGCCTTTGAAAATAATTATAGAACAAAAAAAGACAAAAAAAAAAAGATGGAGAGAAGCAAATACAGAAAACCCACTTAAAATATTCTTATGCATAACAAAAATGTGCTGTATTTCATATCAGAAGTAAGAACCTTCTGTTTCTACTGAAGCCAGTGACACTGCTTCTATCACCATCAATGGAATCAGAGTTCTTTGGTTTAGAATGCCAGTAAGCATCCAGCTGGTTTCTGGGAGACTGCAACATACTTCCCTTCTATGAATATGGCTGTAGCTAATCTCTGATACAAATCCAGTTCCTGATACCCTTTCATAATAACTGGTCACCCAAAGAGCTGGGATTCATCACACTGGTACCAATTAGAGCACAGTGATTTCCTACGTAAAAAGTCTCCCAATTCTTTGGATAAAATTCTAAAAGTGGGACATGTTCCTCATTACAACTTTGACCTTTTTCCTTTATACTTTTATATTGCCTCTCATCACGATAGCAGTTTGACTGGAGGAATTCCTTTTCCACTGTGCTATCAAGCTAAGATAATTAAAGTTTCTACCATCAGTAAAAGTATCAAAAACCAAACCCAAGTTCATCCCATCACTCATTTTGGGGATAATCATTTTCTTGCACGTCATCAGCAACTAAGAGCCAAAAGAAATTACCTATATTCTGTGAATGTAATTTAAGATGAAAAGCACAAGAACTGGCAATAACCTTCTGAAAATCCCACACGGGTTACAGTAACTTCTCCCCTTTTTCACAGGACGTAGGCTAAACTATTTTTGATCTGATCTCACTAACACTTGGTAAGCTGGACAAATACAGAACTATCACATTCCCATGCACACTTCACAGCTGGGTCTGTAAAGCCTCAGACAGGTCCTTACCAATAGCTAAGTCTGCCCTTAACACTGCCTTAAAACTCAAAGCCATTCACTATCTACGTGCTAAACTCTTCAATCCAGCTCCACCTGAGAGCTTTCCAACTTTTGTGATCAGTCATCTCCCTCTTCCCTCCCAGTCCTGACTTGGTTCCAACATGCTCAGAACCTGCTCACACCCCAGAGGCTGGGGTTTGGAGAACTCACCGGAGGTGCCTTGCAGAGATCCTCTCTTCCTACATTCCAGATCTTCCACACCCACGTGCTACTGCCAGGGGAGACAAGACTGATCCTGGTTTACGTGTTGCAGAAGGCAGGCTACATGTTGTGATAAAGGTGGGTTAACAACAGATTCTGCAGCTTAATGTGGCATCATAAAACTCTCAAGAATATTTCTAAATATTCCATGGATATAGTTCTGTAACAGACATCTTTAATATGCACTAACTAACCATCTCTTCCTTCAACAAGCTCTTCTATGAACTTGCTTCTGTGAGGTGCCATTTTCCTATATGTCTCATCTCCTCCCTCCTTGCTTCAAAACAGAAAGATGTAAGAAACAGTAAACAAATCATGGATGTACAGAACCTTGGTTCTGTGAAAGGATACCTTCCTAGGTAAGGTTTCCTGCTGCTTCTCCATCATCATGTCTATCATCATCTACCTCCCCTACCTGGTTCATTGCAAGGTTGTCAGGAATGGCACTAATAAGATTATGCTCTAATTCTCAGGACCACACATAATTCAGAACATTTGTGACATTAATCACTTCCTTTGGTAAAAAAAAAAAAAAAAATTACCAGCTGAAAGTGGGCAGGTTCATTGTTTTTTCTTTCTAAAAACCAAGATGAAAATTTTACAGTTATAAAATCCCAGTTTTAGTCCAACTTCCTATGCAATTGTATCCTGAAAACAAAAAATCCTAGATTTACCTTTCTAGATCAAGATACTCAAAGGAATATTATTCAAAGACTAAACCGGAATTACTGTTCAGCTCTTCCAGATCACATGTCCAGCACACAGGAATACCAACACTTTTGGGTGTATTCATTTTCTTAGAAGGCAAAAATGCTGTTTAGTTATCAAGTATTCCTAGATTCATGAAGTATATTGCAGTGAGTGCATCAAGCTAAATGAATGCAGTTTTCTTAAAACATGGATTGGAAAAGATACTTGAAAATGTTTGTTGTCTTCATTTTGACAATCTTCGGGAATGCCAAACATGATTTACACATTTGTAGAGTCTTGACAAGAGAAAACAAACCTCTCTCCCCCACTAACAAAAAAAAAAAAAAAAAAGAAAAAAAAAAAGGGAGACATGGTAAAAAGAATAGCCAAACTAGAATAACCATTATTCTCATTGCAGCCAGCATGAGTTATGCTGTATGTAAATCCCTTGATATTCTTCAAGGCTATTAAACCAGATTTTGTTCAAAGACAGAAAAGTAAGAGAATGATAGTTGTTGCAAAACTACAAAAACACATGGCATCACAGTTGACAATTCATTAGCAAGTGATTTGTGAATCCAAGGCCTATGGCTATTGATTTAGCTTCTGAGTGACACTTTACATGGACAGGAGGAAGTCCATGTTTAGGATTTGTAGAGCAGATCACGGACCAAAATCCATTTCCAGAGATTTTTATACCAGCACCCACTGGGCTTACATTCAGGTCCCACGACTGTGCATGCACATCATATAGAGACCAACACTGACTGACCAGTCAGATAACCCACTGGAGAGTTACACTCTCACCAGTTTCTATGACTAAAATCATAGGAGGAGCACAGCTGAGTAAGCAAGAAAGCTCCTACGAAAGGCTGGTTTTTGAATACAGCAGTTCCATAATGACAATACTGAAAGCTTTTGTAAACGGCATGCCCTGCTGTTCTGATTACAGTGTGGGCTTTATGAAGGTATCCATGGAAACTTGAGAAAGAGATGTTAAATTTGTTGGATCTGTTTGGCACCAGGGGATGGGGCTAGTTGCCAATCAGCGTCATATAGCCATAGGTATTTTGATCTTTAAGTGTGGAGAAAGCATCAAGAGTCCTCAGATGATGATATCTACAAGACCAAACTGTCACAAGATACAGTTCCCAAACAGGGACAGGGAGGTGGCAAGGACATACTAAAGAAACTGTGATTTTAATGTTATTATTATCTCTGAAGAGAGAAAAATAGCTCAATCACTGTAATGAGGAGAGACACACCCCAATACTCACTCTTCAGACCTCACAGAGAATAGGAAAAAAAGAACAAGTGAATACAAAGGCAGAGAGCCTCGCAAGGAAAGGCTGTGGGACAGGTGGATGTGGAGTGTTTGGGACTGTAAAACCCTTCAAGAGAAACAGCTTCAACCCTAGAGAGTGGTCTTGAACAGCACTAAGGATATAAAATTTATCCAGAAATGGACAAAACAAATCAGTGTTCCCAGATTACTCCCTGTGGAAGAATAAAGTAGCATAAGGAGAATAATTTACTTCTGCCTCCTTCTCCAAGGGAACCCGTGCAGGTTGGGTAGGCTCCTGCAATATTTTTTTCTTCGGAGTGTAAGCAAATAAACTCCCTCAGATGACATGAAATTGCTGTTATGAAACACCATTCATATAAATACTTCTTTCTGAATTGCAACTGATAACAATTACTAAAAATCTCTGTCAATATTCTTTGGAAGCTGCATCTGCAAAGCACAATCTGAGAGCATTGACTCAAGCACCAAGGAACTACTGACAGAAGAAACAACTATAAGAAAAGCCCTCTCCGGGTCTCCTGTTCTTGTAAATTAAGATGCCTTTAGAAACAATCCATGAACCCAGAGCCCAGCAAATCAATCACAACAGAGCTACCACTTTGGGCCAGCAAGCACCAAATGACTCTCACAGCTGAGCAGATCACAGCAGTGTGCTGATGCCGGGGCACACCAATGCAGTTCATAAAGCTGCCCTCTGATGTCCTTGACACACCCTGATGCAGTCCTGAGTAAAGGCATTTAGTCAAGCCCTTAGTAAAGAACAAAGGCAATTTCCAGCATGAACACTGACCTCTGTATTCTGAGTCTTTTAGTTTATTTGCTTACATTATTTGAACTGACTGCATTTTCCTTTTCATTTACATGAAAACCTTTCTTAAATCCCTCCGAGACAGACTTTGAAGGAATTTCCTGTTTTAACACTGCCATCCTAATTTTAAAACACCGCAAAGTCGCTGCTTTAACAGTAGTTATGGAAAAATTTAAAACTTGCATTTGTTTATTTTAAATGCACATGACTATGTTTCTTAACACATGAGACATAGTTGGTATATTTTGAGTAATTAGAGGTATATTCTTTTTAAGATCAAAAATGTGCCTGGGTCACTGAGAAGACCAAGGTTCAATTTCATGACCCAGAAGCCAGGACACTTGTCGCAGTGAAGAAGATGAAGTCTGCAGGTATGTCACAGGCATTTCAGATCACTGAAGTTCATACTTGGCAGCAGCATTCCCTCAGCACAACACCAGCATCTGTGACCTTACATTACCAACCATCTGCAGATTTTTCAGTAAAACATCCGTGAAGTGAGCACACCATTTACAGTCATGACCGATGGACTTCAGAGCTCATTCCCGAAACAAATTCCAAGTAACCTGGAGACTCACCCATTTCCATTTTCAACTAGTGAGGCTGATTAACAGAAAAGCAACAAGTGCTTGTACAGAAGCTAAGCAAATAACTGAAGTAATTTATGGACAGACAAAGTACTCTGAAGCTTTGATGAAGCTTCATATGGAAACCGTCAACATCTACTTTAAAAAAAAATAAAAATAAAAATCCAAACTTCCCTAAAAGGTCATGTTGCTTCATACATAATTAAGGTCATGATTGTTCTTGTTCTCCTACTCACAAGCAGCATTGTTTGAATACATTGTTTTTTATTCCTTTCACATTTTCCCTTATCATTTACTGAAAGCCAGAACAGCCTTTTTAAACACCCAAGAAAGCCAATTTGCTCCTTCACAATACCTACAGAATAGAACAGTCACAGAGAGAAGTTTCTAAAACCATAAATGGTGTGCTCTTTGAAGTCAAACACTTGTGAAATCCCTTCTGACACACACTGTCAAAAGGCAGAACCAATTCAGGTACAGAAAACAGAGGTGAAGAGATGCTTTGGATGCTAATGTTTTAAAATAAAAAGTTGGGGGTTTTTTAAGTTTGGTATTTTTTAAGAAAGGGATGGTTGTCTGGTGCAATTATAGATAGAATAAGCAAAATCATAGTAGAGGACAGCAAAAAGGGAACTAATCACCCAGAACAGCTTGGAAGAACAAGGAATGGGAAATTTTAAAATAATTGACCAGACCTGTAGTTGTAAAAAAAAAAAATAAATCCAGACCTAATTGTAATAGCAGATATAATGTCCAGAGGGGACCTCAAAAATTTCAATAGCATTCCCTTGAAAGTCAGAGAAGTTGGCCATGGCAAGTCACATCAACTCAATGGGAAAATAAAAATAAAAAAGGCATTTGGCAGAAAGTAGCACAAGACAAGACACCAGTCAACTCTCATATAACCCAAATCACCAGTAACACAGTCAGAAAGCAAAACGTATCCTCAGTCTTGACATTTACACGCAGGGATCAGGTCTTCTATAGCTGAGGCAGCATTCTGGTCTTCCTGCACAGTGTCAGCCTCCCAAAGGCTGCTCTAACTTGAGCCGACATCTGAGGCCACAGCAGCCTCTTCTAGCTCCTAGCGACAGTTGTATTTGAAAGACATCTCTGTCACTCCCTCTAGACTAGGATGAAACCTCCTTACACCATACATCCATCAGTTAGATCAGCCTCTGGACAGCACAGAGCTCTTGAGGCCTCACTACAGCTGACTGCAGCTTTAGGGAAACTTTGCAGGTACAGAGCAGGGCAGCTCTGTTGAATGCCAACTACTGTCCCAGTGGGACTGAACTAAACAACCAGCATGAAAGCTTACAGGGTGACAGTACCATAAAGAAAAACTTGGCTGAATCAGCATCACCTAGTTGTGAACTAATAGCTTTTAAAATGCCAAAAGTCAGTATAATTGGAAGCTTTGCGTGAATTTGTTCATACCTAGGAGCTGTTGCATTGAGTCTCACACTAACCAAGCTGCAGATATAGCTTCAGTTAGCACAGCATTGCGGTAAAAGCAACTGGCAGGCACTGCATACTACACTTGGCTATTTTACATATAGGCATTTCTTTTACGCATTGTACTATGCTGCAATAAGCGACTGCAGCTACAATACTGTCAATAAACAACACTTACTAAATAACATTTCATCCTCAGTGCTTTTATTTCTCTGACAGCTTCAACGTTCCAGTGTATGGAAAGAACATAAAAGGTTTCTGGCATAACAAATCACTGCTCTACTACATGGTCTTCTGTCTTCTAACAAAATCCCCCCTGCATAGATTCTCTGTGTCAGAAGTTATTTAATTTCAGTATTGCAGTGCACTAACCGTGCAACGTGGCAGAAAACAAAACCCTGTCACCAAAAAGATGAATCCATCGGTCTGTTCTTCCCTTTGTCAGCTGAATGCTGGAAATTCGTTACAGGTTACTTCAAATCAAGCTAACTTCAGAGATTTTACGTAGGAAGCACTAAGCGAACATTTGGATTGGGGGATAGGTGTGTGGAGAGAGAAGCCAGTAGAGCAGGTCATCTTGAAGATTCAACTAGTTTCTAAGTATTGCTTCCTAGGTTTCTTAAAATGGATACTTTATGTATATTTTATTCCAGTTGCACTGCAATTAAGCTATTTTATTCAAAATAGCTCCCCATTATGATCTGTACAAACTCAACCTTTTCAGTTTACCCATACATTACTGCCAGCACCTTAGGCTCAACATTACCATTTCCTCAAATCTTTACAGCATACAGTGAGGGAGAAAGGATAGAGAGATTGAATGAAGTCAGGCTGAGTCTGCATTTCCCTTAGGATTATTCACCCATATCATTTGTATCCTAGGAACCCCCTTTCCTCCCCTGTTCCCACACAAGGAGAGACCACCCCTGTCCTGCAAAGACTGTGTTACTTTTATCAGGCACGGTGTAATCACAAACGGACCAAAACCACAGAATTCCTGTTTGTAGCAAAACAAGATTCAGATCGTCCCAGCTCATGTGTCTAGTTTGCAAAGTCAGAGACCCGCGGACCCGTTAACGTGGTAAGACGGAACCGCTCGGGTTTTATCCCACCCCTACAACTCGTCGGAAGCTCTCTGGTCCCCGAGGCTGAGCCAGGATGCTCAGGCTTTCATCCCAGACAGCGCTGTCTCTCGCACGGGGCTGTCAGGTCTTTCTTTTCCAGCGCACCAAGCTCCTCACCATAAAAGACGCCTGTCTTTATCTCAGCAGCAGCCCCTGATGGCCAGTCCAAGCCCTCCCCCCTTTCTCCGGGCCGTTGCTGGCAAAGAGAGACCCCGACCCGCAGGGAGGACTGAGCCACAAAGGCCCCCCCGCCGGGAGGGACGCTGCGCCGGGGCCGCGCCCGTCGCAGAGCACCGGCCCCTGGGGAGGGCTCCCGGCCCGCCCCGGTCCCGGCCGTGCCGCTGCATTGTTTTTTCACCTGGCTCCGCTCCCGCTCTGCTGCATCGGCTCCCTCCGGAGACGGCACGTGATGAGCCGCGGCAGCTCCGCAGCGGGCGGAGGTTCCGCGGGGCTGCGATCCGCAGCGAGCTGTTCCCCCCCACTCTCCCCCCGCAGCCGCAGCCGCCCCTGCCCGCGGGGACACCCCGCGCCCCACGAGGGAAGCGAGGGGTACCGACGGCCCGGCCTGCGCGGACAGAACCGGGGCGGCCGCCGGGACATTGTCCGCCGCCTTCCCCGCCTCCGGACGGGGGCTCCGGCTCCAGATCATTTCCCTCGATAAGCCGGGGCCGTGCCGGCGAAGCGCCCGGGCTGTGCCGCACCCGCCGGCAGCGCTCCTGCATTGCGGCGGGAGCGGGGCCGCGGCACTCGGCCGCTCTCCCTTACCTGCGGCACCGCTCTCCGTCTCCGACATGGCCCGGCCGCCCGCAGCTCGCCGCCCGCCGCGCCGCGCTCACTGCTCACGCCGAGACATGGGCCGGCGGCAGAGCTGAGCTGCGCTGCCCACCCTGGGGGAGGCTCCTCCGCTCCTTCCTCCCGTCCGCGCCGCGCCTTCCTGCGGACGGTGCGGAGAGCTAAAGGGAAACCTCCGCGCTTGACCCGGCGCTGACAGGCTGCCCGCACCGGCTGCGGGGCTGCGCAGCCCCTCCCCGCTCGCTCCCCGCAGCCGCACAAGGGACCCGGGGCTGCGGCTACAGCTCGGAGGCGGTGGGGGCGAGCTCAGAGGGGTGAGCCCAACCCCAGATGCGGATTCCACGACTACTGAAGCAGAAAAACCCTCCTGGTGAGAGCTATAAAAAGAGCACCCCCTCCGTGGCCGAAAGTGACACCCTGTCTCAGTAGTCTGTGCTGGAGTCCTGCTGAGACAGAGCGGTGGCGATGTTCCCGAAGGTTGTTTGCCTTCAGGTTGTTAGGGGTGTGTGGGTACAGCTAACCTGAACACTTGGAAATCATTAACAGGTCCCCAAAATCGTCAGTTACGGGGTAACTTTTACAGCATGGGATTCTTTTTATTTTCATTTGGAGTGAACTCTCCCATGGGGTTCTGCAGTGCCATCAGGGCCAGAAAATCCTTTTTTTCCAGTGATTTTTAGCTAATTAACTTGTCTCCAAGAGCTGGGAGAGAGACATGCCAATTGTCACCTGGTCCATGATGAAGTTTTAAGAATTTTCCAAATTAAGTAAGAAGCCGTTGCAAACCCAAGAATAAAAATAAGGCTGGTATCCTCCCATGAAAAATCCCAGAGCCAGAGAACATGTTTTCCCATTTACCTCCCATGCTTCATGGTCTTAATTCTCCTTTACCTTCCACCTTCAGCCACCATTCACATTTTGAAAGCACCATCAGTAGTTTACATGGAATAAATAAGGGCGTTCACTCCATGCCCAGCCTCAGTTCATTGCTAACTCCTAGGCTCTGAATGTCACTGACATTCATCACAATGCAAAATCCACCCAAAGTTTCTCCCAGTCCTCTCACCAAAGCTGTCACTCATGCAAGGCAGGATCCCTGTCAAACACCCATGGACTAGGGAATTTTGAAGGAAACCCCTCCAGACTGCAGGTGCTTATTCAGCCCCTCCCTCTGTTCCCTGATTTCCTCCTCTCACTCCATGAGCTCAGTTCCTTGTAAATTTTCTTGCCTCTTGAGAACAGAAGGTGTGGCAGAAAAGTTAAAATTAAAGCAGTAAACTACTTCACATTTACACACCTGACTCATGTCAAAGGCCTTCGCCAATCCTGTGCACACAAAAAAGACGATCTCTTCCTGAAATCCACTGTCTTGCCCAGGGAAAAAGCTGGACTCGGTTCTCTGACTCCCAAAAACAGCTGCACAAAGGGATTTTCTAAACTGTTGAGGAGAAGCGAGGGAAGGAGCATGAAGGGATGGTGGAGCAGCAGCTCATGCCACTATTCACACCATCTGTAAGCCTGTATTCTTGTGGACACTCCATGACACGAGGACCACTGGCATAATCTACCAAAATCTGAGGACAGGGCATGTTGGGACAGCAAGCACTGGGATTGATGCTCCCTGTTCTTCCTTCTGCTCCCTGTCCTTCCCTCCGCTCCACGACAGGCAACAAAGGGGAACATCTGGCCAATAGCCGGCTTTAATGACCTATTTAGAGTCAGGCTGAATATTTATGCTGTCATTAAAACAGCCTCAGAAATCAGAAACCAAACAACTCTAATACTTGGTTTCCTGGCAAGAGACTTAAAGAGCAGAAACTTTAGCTTCAAATTAAATGCACTTCAATAGCTTTTAATCGCAGGCTTTTAAAATGTGTTGAGATAATTAACAAAGGCATAGGAAAAAGAACATAAATGACCAATGAAAACATAAACAACTATCCAAATTGTACACTTTCAGAAAAAAATATTGTACACAGCCTAATTTTCAACAGTCCCTCAAGCGACAAGACAACACACGTAAAAATAGCATTTGCTGGGTACAGACATCATTCTGAATGTCAAGGCAGTGACTACATCATTCAATATCAAGCCAGGTTGCCTAAGTTACACACTCAGCTGTAGGTGTATTGAATAATGCAGAAGGAGAGTCTTTGAATGCATGTGACTGCTAGTTTTCAGAAATAAGACCCTTTCCCAGAGAGCACAGTATCTCCTTTTAAAATCTAATGAGAGGAACCAAGTAAAAAAGAAAAAAAAATGCATTTTAAGTAAAATTAGATTCTCGATCTGAAATATAAAATGAAGAACAAAAGTCCCTTGAATTTTGTTTTGTTTCATAGGGTACAAAATTAATTATATTGATAAAAATAAATTAATGGGGAAAAAATGCATTATTTTTTTCCTCGCCATCTCTCTCACTTGGAAAAAAAAAATAAAAAGCATATTTCATATGAAAGAAAACATTTTTTTTAAAAGGTCACTGTATCAAATGAGCCTGCTCTGGGGCTGAAGAGACTTCATTTTTGTTACTTATTCCATAGTAAGTTTGTCATTTTTATGGTCATTTTGACATGTTGTTTGGAATCTGCGGTTTTATTACTTTATAAGCATAACAGGAAATGACTCTAAATATAATGCTTAAAATGTAAAAATACTTCGGATGGGTAGATTTTGAAAAGAATAGCACAAGTAAACTCATCTACATTCTCTGGACACTTGTCTTTATGAACACACTTTTAGTGTGGGTCTGGCAAGAATTTTTGTCCTTCTGACTGAATGAGCATCAGCTGGCTTAGTACATTGCAGGGGAGTAGCAGCAGAAAGAAAGAACTTTTTTTTGACTCTGAAACATCGAAGTCTGTCAGACAACCAAGGCACCCACCAGTGTTAAACACCAAACCCAGCACTAGTCATGGTATCACTGACTATGAGGACAAGCATGATTTCTGCAGTAGCTTGGGGCAGATGTCTACTTTAAGTTCCCTCTCAAGCATCTACTTGGAACTGAACACCTTTCAAGCACAATTAAGAATTTTCAATACATTCTAGTTTGTGTCTGCAGAGCACTTCTTATCCTAGATGTTCTCCAGAAAACAGTCTCAAACCATTCACATCAACACGCAAGGAGGGGTTCAGATACGCTGGCATAAACTGACAGTAGAAGAATAATAGCTGTCTAACCTACCATATGTATGTTCTCCATTAACATCAATCAAAATTTCCTGAGGAAACTGAAGATCACCACAGCACACGTTCAGGGCTATATTCCCATGTTGTGAGAGCTACACAAAATGGTGGGTAGTCAGTGAAAAGAGCAGTGCGCATCTCACACATGTTTACAAGGGTCTAAGTGAGGTGCTGTTGGGGTAGCACTGAGAATCAGTGAGCTGTGAACACCAGGCACAGAGATCTGGTAGGCACAAAGGCATTTGAACATTGCTTTCAGTGCACCTGACAGCCAGATGTACAGACATCGCCACAGGCACAGAGATCAGTGTGCCACTGAAGCCCAACACGCAACCCAATACTGGTACCAGTGAGACTCGTTACCTTTAAAAACCATGCCACATTTAAAATGAAGTGAAAGCAGGTAAGCATGCCTTGTAGCTTGCTTACCTCAAAAAATCCCTCATCAAGCACTATGCTCAATTAAAATTCCTAAGGTACTGGTTTCATACTTCAGGGTTTCCTTTTATGTACTTTTTGGATCATTATTCAACATACAATACCTGATTTTTGTTAGTCACCTGCATAATTGTTGTTGCCTTCATTCCAGCTGGATAGATTTCCTGCTTACAGCACTTGAACCTTTCCAGGTTTATTAGTTCACATACTAAAAACTTAGAAATTATTTTTATTACTATCAACCAACAATCTGTTTCCCTAGATGCAGTTGCTATCTTCCCCTTTCCTAAAAACAGCCTTTTTTATTCATATCACAGAAATCTTTATAAGACAAGAAGAATGAAAAACTATTCATAACTGTCACTGCCTTTCAATACAGCAGGTAAGAGTATAAAGGGTTTCTTCAAGAGGAACAGATTATACGTTTTTCACCTGGTTTTTATACATTTCTCATCCCCAGTATCCCAGCATCTGCTGGAAGGGAATCACTCTGGGAACAGAGCCTGCATAGAATTCTCCAACATTTCACAACAGGATGTTTTTCCGGCAAAACTGGTATGCTGTGGACACTGAGAGTGTGGTTCTGGTGCTCACAAATCCCTGGCAAAGCACGTATTTATTTTGAGAGTTTTTTTCAAGGGCAGAAATGGCATCCCAGTGCTGACCACTGGTTACACAGTTTGGGTTTTTCACTTCTGTCACAGCCTATACTATGTAGATATGTTGAACACCAAACAGTGTGTCCAGTGGTCCCATCACAGTAGTCTTCAAGGGGTTCCTCAGGGATCCCAATGGACTGTGCTAGGATAGGTTCAGTCCCTAGAAGTTTCCACACATACTGTATGTCCTGAATGCCTTTTTTGTTTAAATTCACTGTCCTTCTTCTACCCTGGATGTATTGCAGCCAAAACAAAACTAAAAAATAAAAACAATCCCAAAACAAACACACAAAAGGGAAAAAAACCAACAAACCAACCAAACAAAAAAAGAAACTGATTTATTATATAAGTTAATGTGATCATACCATCTTCTGACTATTACTCTCCAAATAAACACCCATCTATATAGGATAAAAAATGCTATTATTTCAAGGCATTTTTAAAGTATCAACCAGACTCCGCATCCATAGTGGTTTGTTTTACCACACATTCCTTATTGCTCCAAAAGAAACAAAGCTGCATATGCATCAGACAATAAACTGAGGTTTTTTACCGAACAATAAACTGAGTTTCGATACATGGTTCCCGTGAACACAAATGCTGCTTGAGTAAGTGCCAAGCATGGTAGATTCCACTGAAGTCCATGCAAGTGGCACATGGCTCAGCAGCTCTAAAAGCAAGGAACTACAATTAGGCAGAACAAAATTCTTCCTACTTTATTTCTTATGGCCTCTGTTCCAGACAATACATTGTACCCTCCAGGAGGCATGTTTGGGTCATTATTGTTCATACCCTTGCTTTGCAGACTGCTTCACTGAATTATATAGCATTACCAAAATTGCAATGTTATTGGCAGTGCAAGTAGCAATTCTGTCCCTTAAAAATATTCTGCCTGAGTATAGTGAATTTGATGACATAAAGGGGAAAGGACTCAGAATATTATCAAACTCAAAAAGCAATACAGGAGTACATTCTCTCATTGTGCACCTGTGATACATAAAAATGTCATCACAGAAATACACAGAACATAAGACATTTACCAGGTTCCTACCTAACTGCTTTCTGGAGCTTCCTGTGGTCCAATAAAATATTTAGAAAAGGCAGCATGCAGAAAGATAGCAACACATGATTGACATGATACAACAAACTGCATCCAAGGGGAAAATTAAAACTAGAATTATATGTGGCTCATAGGAAACAGACATTTGGGTTCCGTGTAGGTACATGTCCGCTTAAGGTTTTGGGTTTTTTTCCTAAGACATTTTAGAAACCGTGCAGATATTATACAATATAATTAAAATGTCAACCCAGATTCTCCAGATTAGGATGGAATGAATTGGAAGAGTGGGCACTGTAATACACATTAGATTTCATCCACCTCACTCTGATCCAGGAGGTAGAAGAGGTCACACTGAGACACACACACGTACAGAGGAATAAAAGAACTTTAAAGGCCAACTGAAGAAATGCAGACTAGCGAAGTCATAGAGCAAACCAGAGAAATAACATGATCAGGTTTACCAGAAACTACTTGCAGCATACAGAGGAACCTCCACCTAAGGCTGAACAAACTGATTACTTACTGAAGTAAAATTGAATCCCACTGACCTCCAACTTCCATCTGACATTTAACAATGCAGCAGGACTGGGACATGTGAGATTTTGAAGGGAAATGAAAAAATAACCAAAAGCCCTCTGACACTCTTAAGAACTGCCTGGTGAATACTGAAAATGTTTTTAACATTATAAACATATTTTGATAGGTTTTATGACCTTTAACATTTCATGTATATGAACATTATATAATTTGATTTTTATTTCTAAGAATATTATGCAAAAAGGCCAAACTGTTGTAAAAGATGTTTTACAAAGATATGCCTTAGAAATGTTCTTGAAACATAATCTGCAAATACAAATTATTTTGGATTTTTTCTTTCAAAGCATAACTTTTTTAAAAGAATATTTGATAGCAAATTGTGTTTAGAACATCAAATGGTACCATTTATTCAATCATGGGTAGATAAAGCATAGTAAATCACACAGAAAAAGCAGAAGATAGAAATATTGCTAGACTTAGTGGAAGTGTCTGTTTTAGCATGAATCCACTGGTTCTTACAAAACATTTAAGAAAATTCCAATAACTAACACGTTTGTAAATATTAAAAGGCTAAATCATTAGTCAATCACTATGAGTAATTTATTTACTTTTGGTTAAATGTCTGAAATTAATGATGTCTTGAGCATCACTGACATTTTCTTAAAATCTTGATGTGTCACTCTGCTCTCTATGTTCTTTGTTAAATACCACATACTTCTATTTTTGGAATCTTTAATGAGGGCACACACGTATAAATGAAAGTACATAATATCCCAAATGAACAGAGAGAGGTTTTCCACTCTATATCTAATTATCTCACCACAGGTTACATGAGACCTTTGATAGGTTTCTTTCTCCCTCATCACTAAAGGTATGCCAATTCCTTAAGATTATCACTTGCTGTAAAATCTTTTTGAAGACAGGCATCGATACCAGGTTTTGATGATTTCTAAACATGGAGTCCCACATGCTAAAATAAAGACTATGAATTGCTAAATCATATTATTCCTGCAATGGTGAGGAATTACAATGAGTAGCAGCAAACAATTAAAAAGTCAAATTATATAGTAAGTAACAATCCAACAGTCACCTAACAAGACATACCTATATTTAAGAAAAGTAGTTCACCTTATACTACAAAATATATTTATCTTCTATAAATGAATAATGAATTAATTACAACAGCTACGTAAAAAATAGAAGTAAACATAAGTTATTTCATGTACCTTCACAAATGTAAATGAGAATATAGTTTGTGCCTGGCTTCAGAATTCAGTAATAGACAAGGAAAAAAAAAAAAAAAAAAGGCAGATGGCAGAGTTCTGCTGACTTAAAATGTACTTCAAATCAGAAACCATAATCCAAATCTCGGGAAGTTCATTATTTGTCCATTCTTATTCAAATGCAACAAACTGCACCAAAATCTTTAAACTAGCACGTGCAATGGAAGAAACATCTTCCTCTTATTAATTCTGTTGGATTTGCCTGTGGTATTTTCAATAATAATTTATTATTTTAGCTGTCTCTGCCAGTAGAAAAGAATGTTGTTGACATTCCTTTAAGTGTTTAGCCTAAATTATTACTAAACTGCTGAAGTCTGGTAATTCAATAAACCAAGAATTTGTTCAGGAGAAAAACTAATGTTCATTTAAATGTTGCCACTTTCTTAAACTTAACTACCATAAAGATGATACTTTAATCCCTTGTAAAAACATAATGAAATCACATTAATTTGCTTTTTCATTGAGAAAAGAAGAATCACATAACATTGACCCCATTAGTTGCAATAAAATATCTGTTTCTTATTTCTTGATAAGGATTACTCTTCAGAAAAAGACACAGCTGATTATTTTAGTATACTATGTAAGGATACAGGATTTGCACTGACCACAAAAATATTTTATGCCTTTTTGTACTTAAGACACAGTGGCAAACTCCGTCTGCGGCTTCTTTCATCTGGATTAAAAGTCTACTCAAACCAATGGAAAATCTTCCATTGCTTTCAATAATTTTAAATCAGGCCCTGAGAAGCTGAGGTGAAGTGATAGCTGCCTTGGTGCCTGGGAACTGTAGAACTGGGGATGTAATGCATGCCAATGTCTCTAATACAGATACTCTTCAGTTGTCCCTTCTTTAATCTGTGCTGTTACGCAGGAACCATCCTAGTCACCATCAGCAGAATGAGTGACACAGAATTTGGATTTAATGTTTTAAGAAGTCTGCTACACAATAGGAGTTTGGGGGTTGGTTTTGTGTCATTTTTTGGTGGTGGTGGTGGTGTTTTTTTAAGAGAAGGACAGAACAAGCTGAAAAGGAGACCAGATTGCTTTCAGGATCTTGCAGCACCAGCAGATCTCAGCAAGGACATCTGGAAACCCAAATAGAGCAAATGCAGAGATTCATGTGTCCACACCTCAGATGGTCCCTGTTCATCCAAGGTCTCCTGGCTTTGAAACACAGGGCAGTGAAAATAAATGTGTCTCTTTAAAATCAGTTCTGCAGAAAAGTGTATGTCAGCTGGGCAGGGTGAAAGCACAATAAAAAAAAAAATCTGTCATCACAGGAAACTGCATTTGGTTTGTTTAGAATAGCAGCATAACATTTCATATGAAAAGAAGTGCTTGACGCTGTTTGTAAATAGTGAGATATGTGCAAAAATACTGTTCAAATCCATTTGACATCTCCGAAGGACTGTACTTCTGGCTGAGTCCATATTTTCAGTCCTTTGCCTTAAGCTTGCATATGACTTCTCTGTTATTTGGAAAGTAGTGACCTGCTTTTACTAACATAAAGAATGGGCAAATTTAAATTTGAATGTACAGAACTACTGCCATTAAAGTATAATTTAATACAGTGCTAAATGCAAGAGTCCTTCTCCTCTTGGAAAAGCCTTCTTCTAAAGAAATGGAAAATAAACAGTCAGAGGTGATAAGCCTGTATCAGAACAAATGGTTCACTAACATAATTCTAGCTCTCACATAAAGTAGGTCTTCAGGTTGCATGACTTACATAAAAACGGTTAGTAAACAAAAAATAAACATGAAGGCACTGGTCAAAAAACAGAAGGAGCACGTGGTGAGGAATGTACAGTGAGGAGTGACTGATGAGAGAAGAAAAAGCACAAGGAAATAAGAATAGTATTTTCTAAATCAAGGTCATTGCAGAAAGGGTTTCAGATTCTAGTCTATGTTTATAGCCTTTGGTGTCAAGCTGTCTAAGAACAGATCCAGAAAGATTGACTTTGTAAAAGCAAATTTTCTCTGTCATCCTTTTTCTCACCTGAGGTGCTATCTGTCAAGGCCTATAAACCTCACTGTGGATAGATTATGTTAATTAGACATGAAATACTGTATATAGCTACAGGGAAAACAGGGTGCTTTTATCAAATACATCTTCTTGTTCATCGATGCAAGATCTGAGGGGCACTTTTTACAGGGACATTAATTTAAAATTGTATTCCCAGTCATAAATGGCCCATGCCGACAACAGACATGTAAGCAACCCAAATGTTGCCGTGAATAACTATTTATATTCAGCCTTTCTTCTTCAGACTTTTCAGTGCTGGATATTTCATCACTACAAAAGCAGCACACTTTACTCTCATCATCCCAATTTTGCACTTGAAATTTTTTTTTGAAATCCTGATTTTGCACTCAAACATGAGGTTTTAAAATCAGTTTTCTACAGGCATCCAGAACTCATTTTCCATAGCGCTGCATGGGTATTGTGAGGGCTCAGTATCATTCGAGACTTAAGGCAAAGAAACCAATAGCTCAGAAGCACTTGCTAATTCGGAGTGGTTAATTGTAGATTTTCAAAGGGTCTGACTTACTGCTGCTTTCTCTGAGATGCAGCTGCTCAACATCAGAAAGCAAATGTCCAGCACTTAGAGCACTCAGAGATAGCTAGATGCCTATCTTTACTTTCAAGTTCACAAAGGCACCTAATCCTCAGTGAAAATCACAGGAGATGATGGTAGAATTGCCTTTCAAAGCCAGCTGGAAAGCTATCTCCATTTCTAGGTCCTTTGACAACATCACCAGCAAAAGTATCTTCCTCTGTAATAGATGATTCTGTGTATCCATGTTTGCAAGATTTTATACTTGGTTTCAATTTTGAGGATTTTTGCTGGAAAAAAAAAAAAGGATGCCTTAAGGCAGTTCTCTTAAAAATTCATCTTTCTACAGGTATCTGACATTTCAGGGACTTTGAACAACTGGATGCATAGAGTTATCATAGACAAAGAAGGGCAGCAGTTGTACTTAGATGTGAAATCTTCTTGTGTGTTACGTCTGAACAGGTTTTACATGGATACATACCATAATTTCCCCTTTATGTGTTTCTAGACAAATCCACAATTTTAGATGAGTAATTACAATTATAACTCTTTTCAATTCACTACTAAATCTCCTCATTACAGGCTCTTCTGTTTCTAATGTTGCTGTATTTGTCTGGCCCTTCTCAACTGGTACAGCTGACCGGAGCACTAGAGAAGAGTTATGGGCTGACCTTTTTCATGGCCCTTGTTCACCAGTTAGGGACCACTTCTTTCTGCTGTAGCATATTTCTAAGCGTGTAGGTACCTGAATTTCTGCCAGCTGGCAGATGCAGATATTCTTTCACAGCTAATAAACTGCCTGCAGCTTCAGCTCCAGCCGATGCCTTGGGATCTGAGGCAGGATTTTAAAACTATGACTTTCCGTGTTTTCACTGCTAGTCCTTTCTGATCCTTGCAGATGCTTTGAGCACACTTAAGCCAAGTGGCGAGTAGCTTTCAAGATGGATACAGTGGAAGAGAGAGGTGCCTGTCTTTCCCTGCTTTTAAACAAACAGATGTTCTGGTGTTCTAACAAGGAAACATGAACTTTCTCTTGCAATCAAGATGTGTAGGTTCAGGATCTTTCCAGAATTATACTCAGGACATATCAGCATTCCACAGGCATATCTACCACTTTCTTCATGTCTCTTGTTCACATGCTCACAGCGATGATTTAGACATGCCTCTAACTCCAGAAGAAATTTCATGTCTAGGAATCCCAAGGGCAGTGCCTGCTTTCTCAAAACCCATCTTAGTCCCATCACAGTTCCTATGTTTCTGTCTTGGCTAGTAAGATTTTTCTCTCCACACAGCTGACCTCTGTGGGGCCACTCTGGGTTAACCAGCTCTTCCCTATAAATTGCTTGAGGGAATCCTGGAGCTGAGGACTCCCTACAAGGCTCAGTGGAGACAACAGTACCAGGCACTGAAGCGTTCAAATACCTTTAAAGATCTAGGCCTGAGCCAGCTGGATTTCTTTTAATCACAGCAAGAGGTCTTTTAAATACCTTAATGTGAGTAATGTCCGTTCTCACAAAAGAGCAAAACAATAAGCCTGGAAAGCATTTAAAATTTTAAAACTACAGAAATCTCCTAAACTCTCTCTAAAATACAAAATCGATTGAAAATTCCTAAGAGTCTGGTAGTGGCCATGCGAGACACTCACCTCAAATCTGGAAAGAGAGGGATGCAATAGTAGGAATCCACTGAGGGATGCATGTCTGCCTAGTATCTTTGTATTCAGGTAAACTGCTAGCCAGGCTGTCTCCACTGTTCTGTTCTGTAGTGTAACAGGAACTGAAATGGACACTGCAGCACTGCACAGATGCCAGATTTAAGTTATATGCCAAATTAAATAGACTGACGATGCCAAGCTAAAGTCAAATGTGGATTTATGTTTAAAAGTATTCAGAGGGGATCTAAGGCATGTACTTTTGTAGTACAAACAAAAAAGGTTGACCACAAATTCATACTTGTTTGCCTGACAGCCATCCCCATAGAACAGCAGGCATGACACCCCCACAAACCTACAAGCCTCTGCTAAAAGTGCCCAAATTAAATTCTTTGCAGAATTTCCCCAGTAGAGGTTCCTCACTACTTCCTACTGAAAGGAATAATTTCTGCAGGAAAATCTGAGAACAAAAAAATATTACACCCTACTCAAAAGCTCTAAAGGTGCAAAGGATGCAAGTGAAACATTGCTCAAAGTTCCCAGATTCTTTGTATCCAACTCCCTTGAGGTTTAAAGCAGCGAAGGGAGGAATGTGAGGCTATAGGCCTGTACACTTGCTGTTACATCAGCTTCTGCAGTTAGAAGTTGACCAAACAGATGGTTTCAAAATCATGCTGGATCCAAACTGTTCAGGACTTTGAACACTTTAATCATTCTGTTTAAGTAAGGCAGCAACCACTTTCCACAGCAGACAAAGTTTCCAACGATTGCAGTGTATTACTCAACATACCATGTACCACTCACTCATCTACTCAAGAGGTGATGGAGGCACAGAAAACTGTGTAAGGCCAGCATCTGAAAGGAAAGGTTGCAGACTCTTGGGCAAACACAGATGATAAAAGCATTCCTGGCGGCTGTTGCTATCTAAGCATTCTGGAACAGCCAAGGACATCTTCAGAACGGCACAATATCATCCTCAGAAACTCCACTCTCATTATCTATTTTGTTTGTGCAGTGCTGTTGGTTCCTTAATGACCTTGCACGACCCTCTTTTAAAGCCGATGGAAGTTAAACACACTAAAGCAAGAACAAAATGGAAATCAACTCCTTACAAAACAACCATACATAGATTCTGATTTGACAGACATACCTGAACCCACTAATATTTTTGGATATATACCACTTTGATTTGCCCCTTCAGGCCCAAACACATAAAATTAATCCAATTAGGAACCAAATCCAGAATTGCTGACGCATCAGCGATTAATTGAACACATCTTAAAACCAGAAACAAAACCACACACAAACCCCAAATGCACGAACAATCATCAAATATCTAAAATAAAAGCTCAACCAATCCAAGAGAACATAAGTCTGTGACCATGTCCCTACATTTCACAAAAGCAACAAAAGATGGTGCCCTGCTCAGACCAAACCCTATTTGTCCCAAGGCCTGAATTTTACAACAAATCTGCATCCTTAGCTTACCTTCTCTTCTTAGGCATAAATGAAGAACCTGGAGGCTTCATTCAGTGCTCTCTACAAAACCTATAAGCACTCAATCACTGCCAAAAAGTCCATACCTTTTCAGTGTTATTCTCACCATACCTGCTTTCTGAGCATCCTCACACATGGCATAAAACGCACAAAAATAATTGTTATGACAGGAGCTCCAGAAACACAGTCAGTGCTTACCACATAGCTAATGACACTGTCTCAGATGATTAGTTTGTGACCTTTGATGTGACCTTTTTCTTCAGCCAAGTTAATATGCAAGTTTAACTTTGAGGAGGAAATCAATCAAGTTCTGCTTACAATTCCAATGGTGTAAATCTGAAGCAAGCTCATTGTTCTATTCCCAGCGTTACAGAAACACAAAGACAGTGTTTTAGACCAATGGCACTGTGAAATGGGCTGCATATCTAAAATCAGACTCTAGGAATGCAGAAAGATAACATTTTAGATTAGCAACAATGTCCCAACATCGCACCATAAAAACAAATGCAAGGCAGCCCCGGGAGGAATAATTTTAATGTCCTGTAAACACCACTGAATTCTAAATGAATCCCCCCCCCCCCCCAAAAAAAATTTGCTGTCATTGGTGAATACACCATTCAGCAGCTATCAAGAAAGGAGTAAAAGTTTTAACATGTACAGAGGAATTAAAAAATATATCTCAGATACAAGGCTCTGTTAACAATGATGCTCTCAGCTGGAATAGTCTATTTGGTTTCTGCTGTTATGTAAGGTGCGTAAGAACCAAGCAACATTCAAAGCACATTTTAAGAATGATTTAGAGACATTTTTCCATATAATAAGCAATTATTAAGAACGGGATTGGACACAGAGGACAGACAGCTGTAGGACAAAGCTCTGTTGACATGCAACTCTGCCTGATTAGACTCTCCAGCTGGTTTTCAAAAGCAGAAGAAAGAACCTTAATCTCAACATCTACCAAATGTCTATAATCAGAGAGAATCCTGAACAGTTATGAACATGCTATGTAAACCAAGTAACTAGAAGAGAAGACAAGTTGCAAGAAAAGCAAATGGTGAGACAGAACATTCCCAGAGAGAAGATGGCTAGTAAACTGTGATTCCAGAATCACACTTTGCAGCCACTAACAAGGCAGCACAAGAAGAGGTTCAGGTGTATAAACAAAACCAAGGATCGTAGTAGTAACATCCATAAGGATGTCTGTCCTAGGTATTTCTGGAAGTACTTTTGTGTAGGCAGGAAACACCTTTATTCAGGCGCAAGCAAGTAACAGTGAGTTCCCACACTTCAGCTAAGAGGTCCACTGCAGCAGCTGAACAACTCTTGCAGAAAGCTTTGCAAACAAAAAGCACCCAAGCGTGTGAACCAAAAACATCTGGGATTCAGGGGTAGCGATCTCACAGACAGGCATCTGCCCTGACAGCTTCATTTCTGGACTTTATTGACCAAAAGTTTTCATTTTAAATTTTATAGTTCAGACTATAGTTTTTCTTATTTTTTATTTTCAATGTTTTGTATGGACAACAGCTATGTGTCAAAACTGTGGCAGGAGACTGGTATTAGGATTAGCAGTACAAACATGTCAAAGAAGACAGACATAGAAGATGCATCATAGAAGGCATAATATGGTTGAAACTCAAGTTGGACTGCTACCTCAAGATATGGAATTGCTACTGTGTGACATACTTTTATTACAGTTTATATTTAATCTTGTGCTAAAACTTGTTTCTGTTGCTTCTGATAATAGTCCACATCTGATGTCTTAATTACACACTCCAGCAGGAACTTGGGAAATAAAAAAAAAGTACACAGCTGTATCATGTCACTGAAACTATTCATCTTCCTTCTCCAAATACTGGTGTCAGCTCAGAAATGCATCAGAAAGGTGTCCACTGCTTTTGCCACCTGCAAACTCTCGCTAGTCAGAGACAGTGAGCAAAGAGTTCCCAAGTAACTATAGTGAATGAGCAGTCTCCAGCTGCACATCAGTGGGAAAAACCTGATCTTTCCTAAACTGACCCAGAATATATATATAATATATAAATACACGCATAAATGAACAACAGTTAAAAGCTACATCAACAGCTCCTTGTTGCCTTTCCATATAGAACAGATTTTCAGAAGCACAGGGACAGATGAGTCCCAGATTTTAACTTTCTTTTGGAAAATCTCTGTTGAAATATCATCACTGCAATCCACAGTTAAATATACCTTGTCCTTACTTCCATCACATACTTGCTTTGCATTCCTTATTAACTATCCCATAGATCTAGTTTGTTGAAAATTCATAATGTCATTTTTCTACTATGCAATACATTAGAGTGGTGTTTTCTCTGGATGGCTCCTTTACTGGTTTCTTAGCTGCCCTTTTTCAGAATCTTGCTGCTCTTTAATCTCTTGCTGGACCCGCTGTTCTTTCCGTTAGCATGTTATGTCTTGAGCTACATTAAGATGACTTAGAAATTGAGAAACAGGATTAAATCCTTGTTATTAATCTTTCTGAGTGTAACAAAGCCTAATGGGACATTGGAGGGAATTCAGAGAAGAGTGAAAATGATTAAGGTGCTTGAGTAGTACATACTTAATCACTTTCAGAAGGCAGTGGCTAACTAACATGGGTGTAAACAATGTTACCTAACCTTGGACAAGAATCTGAGGAGTAAAGTCAGACTTGCAGTAGTAGCAGATTCTTTCTTATTGTTAAAAAGGGATGAAAGGGTGAAAAGAAATCTTTATACTAAATACTAGAAGGCAATTTCAAATTGTAAATCTGATATGCTGGATGGATCAAATGGGAAAATTTAGGGCAAAAGAGGAAAAATATTCTGTAAAGGATTATATAATGTTGGCAGAGGGAAATAAATTACCTCATGAACTATTGACTTTGTGTGTTTTTCTACAAGTTTATCAGATGATTCTCCCCCCTTCTTTTTTTTTTTTTTTTTTTTTTTTTGTCACTGTAAGGCAATTCTCATGAATCTGTAAGCCATTCTCATGAAAAGGAGAAAGTAATAATGTAGTCAGGAGCTGTGTAGATACAGTCCTAAATCTAGGAGGTTCTACATGAAATTCTGTTTTTCAGAACATAACAGGATCATACCTTGATTTTCATGGAAGTTTCCTGATCATGTCCCATGTCCTAAGCTAGTTTTTTTCTGAAAAAATAGACAAGTGTCCAGAGGGTTTTACAGCTAAAAATCTTGTTTACAAAATTTGGTCAGCCATTGTGGTGTGCAGACAAAGAACTGAGTTCTTTGGAGATGATGACTTTAGGGGCATCAGACATGCTGGAAACATGGAAAAAAAAAATCCTTTGGGAGTAATATGAGGGAAAGCAAGAATTTAGTATTCTTATTACTAGATGAAAGAAGGGGCTCCAGCCTCATTGCTACTGAATGCAATCACATCACCAATTTTTGATGCTTAACTCCATCAACCAAAATCACTTCTTGGCAGATTAAAGGTTGAGGCCAAATGACAATGTTTGGAAAATCAAAGGAAATTTACTTTTCAATTTTCAGGTTAAAACTCTATTTGATATAATGTATTTGTAAAAGGTCCTAAAACAATGGGGAAGCATCAAGATACATAACAGAGAGCCAGGAAGTAATTTCCTGAGTTTAGAGAAGAGCTTCATGAGAACCTCTTCTGATGGCATGAAGTGTCCAGTCTTTCCAGCTGAATAGATCACATATCTTTTGCCTGTGTCACTTGCCATGTGCTGGACCATTCTCCTGGCACAAACAGCATGTCCATGATTCTGGGAAGTTCTGGTTTTGCTGCACCTGCATAGATCTGTAATTATCCATGGGAACTGAGCCTGCCTGAAGCTGCTCTGTGTCTGTATTTGCAGTGTTTGGGACAGATGGCAGCAGGGCACTGGTGACACTCCCTGAGCACTTCACACAACCTGTTTCTGGCTGTTGGGTTTCTTAAATATCCCTCAGGATCCAGCACAGAATTAAGTGTGGCACACATAAATTGCTCCAGGCTTGCACCTGAAACCATTTCTTCTGGAAGACCCTGCATGCACCTTATGAAATAGTAGAGTGTCACCCTGGAAATAACAGCAGATAGAAGTGGGCTGCTGCTGTCAGCTATCCACCCAGCCTGCAGCCTGTCCCTAAAGCACTCCCAAGAAAGGCATGGCCCAAGCAGCTCCCCAGCTTTCTGAACTGCTCTGCTGCACTACTGACATCCCACTGGCTGGCAACTTGCAGTCGGTGTTCACTATAAGACATTGCACATACAGCTAATAATGACTGCACCCTTACAGGTTCTCTGATTAATGTCTGTAAAACCACAAACCTGGGATTCTCCTGTAGCTCCTAAAGAAAGCCATGCTCCAAAAACCAACAGGGTACAAAGCATTGTACCCACCTTTGAAAATCTCAGCCAAAATTACCAGTTTGGTTTCCATTTCCTCAGAAACAGCCCCTCTCACCTTGCTGTGTAACAGCTGAGACTCAGCAGGCCTTAAGATAAAAGCACCCCCTTTGGAAGGAGGAAGGGAAGGAGTCCTAATTCTGCAATTGCTTTTGCCGCTAATCTACCGATACTCAATTGACTATCAAACCACATTGTGACATTCCTTCCTTACACTTTGGAAGAAAGTTAAATTTCAGCAAATATGAGCTAGGAGGGATGGGCTGTTCCCCAGTTAAAACCTCATCACACTTCTTACTTGCTTTGTTTTGCAACTGTTTTAAAAATATGCTGTGGATTAGGGATAGGAATATTTTAGAATCTTTGCGGTATCATTGTCATCCATCCCCCCCGCTTTCTTTTGCTTTTCTGGAACAGCCAGGACCAATGCAGAGAGTGCTTGACTTGGCAGTTAATGACCAAAGCCACGTACAAAAATGTAGCTTCCAAGAAATACCCAGTTTAGTAGTTGTCACTGATTGACATGGAGGAAAGATCAGACTCCAAGCACTCAGACACTGCATTTCTCCTTATCTGCCAGTGAGTTAACTGCTGCCTCTTTCTCCATCTCAAGAGAGGCACAGACCACTGGTGAAACCAGAGTGCCAACTTCTGACAGGGTCACACACACTGACCCAGACTTTTCCAAGTGCTCTTTCAAAGGCTATTCTGTGGTGTTTCTTACAAAACACATTAGAATTGTGATCTTTCTTTGCTGTCTCTAATTATAAGTCTAATCCAATTCTCACTAAATATAACAACAATTTTAATATTGGCTTCAGCAGGAGTGGAAACATGGAGTTATATTTAGCATCCAAAGACGATGTACCGTCCACGAGGTCATGGAGTCTGGAATTGAGAAGAAGCTGTAACTTCTTCATGTTACACTCATGCTCTAGGGTTTATTGGAAAGAAACTTGTGTTGTTTTTCAAAGAGCTTTTTTTGTGGAAATATTTAACCAGATCCTTGGGAAAATCTTTCTTGTGCTAAAATTAGGATTAGATGACCCTAAAAGACAAAAGTTTCTCTAAGACTAGGTAAAAGTATAATCTGCAAAACTGGTTTTCAGACCAGTGTAACAGATTCTGATAACCAACAATACACTGCCATCGTGTGGTTCAGTATATCAACGACAGTATTTATTAGGACTGATGCAATACTCCGTAGGATGTTCTCACAGACCTTTCATAGCTTTAATTTCATTATGCTAATGATGTACCAACTTTATGCTTTCCGGATATTCACTGAAGGCATTGTTTTGATAATGTGATAATGTGATTCTGTCTTCTAATTAGAAGAGTTTAAAAATGCTCAGTAACATTATTTGAAATGAACTGTATTTTGTTTGCTTTAATAGCAGACAGTTTCTCATTAGGACAGTCATTTCTCATTAGGTCAGTCATTTACTCTCTTTGAAACACTCATGCAAGGTCCTGGCTAATCCAACGATAAGCAATTGGCAGAATAAACTCACTATTTCTTTTTCTTCCCTGCAATCTTGTTTTGAATACCTAATGCTGCTTTTAAAAAAATCCATCTGGCTCCTTAGTGCTAGGAATTCAGTACTGTCCAGTAAAGTCAGAGTTGTTGCACTTTATCTAGGATGGGAGGAGAGGAGAGGAGAGGAGAGGAGAGGAGATGTGTCTTTCTAAGCTTCAGGGTAAATACTATAGATTACTTGGCAGAC
>JANIJG010009278.1:0-14419 GCA_024611175.1 Megaceryle torquata | reverse complement strand
CTTTTCTTTTCTTTTCTTTTCTTTTCTTTTCTTTTCTTTTCTTTTCTTTTCTTTTCTTTTCTTTTCTTTTCTTTTCGAAATAAAAGTGCATTTGCAAGTGTCTAATTTTGTTTGATACAAAGGAAACCACTTTTCTGTGGTGTGGTTGCTTGAAACAGGCAACAGAAAGAGCAGGAAACAAGGAGCATGATTACTGAGTTAGTTCAGTGCACTGTCATGGTTCAAAACTCAGGCTCAGAATGAAAGCAGAGACTGGATTTTGATTCAGTTCTTTTAAATGCTGGCAGAATGCCTAGCCCATGCTGGAATTAAGCTCTTCCTGGTCTTATCACTGAAGTTGTCCTTTTTTTTGCCTGATATGTTTACAGCAAGTGTAGATGGAGACCATATTTTGCAGGTGTGTGTGACACCCAGCACATTATAAAGCCTGTTCATTGCTATCATCACTTCATTGAGTATTTGCACATTTCTATGCAGAGCACATCAGCGTCAACAGGCAGAAACCTTGCAGCGTCTTGGGTGAAGCACTTTTCTTCTTGAGAGGCAGATTTTCTTTATTCGGAGAGGGGAGTTTAACCCACAGTGTGGTTCACCAAGCAGTTATTGTCCCTGAGGGTAATTGCAGAGGTTTTATTCTAAGTACAAAATAGTGATTAAACATAAATGCATTAAAATATTTAGCCAACATTATTAGAGAAATAGGCAACAAATCTATTGTTGTGGCAACCCAGGGAGACTTTATGACATGGAGAGCTAGGAGAACAAATTCAACCAGACTTCTGTTTCCTTCCCCAAGTAGATAGGAGTGAAGCAAATATTCTTCACAGTATTAAGAAATGGTGGCTGTTGCCCCTTGATAATCAGTGTTGAGCTTAGCACCATGGTGCAAGGAGGATTTGCTAGACACCACAGGGGACTTTCTCTGTGCCTGGAAGGCAGCAGAATTTATTTGTTGACATGAATGAAGTTTTTAAACATAATGAATGGATAAATGGATGAAGAGACTACATGCAAATAGATGTTTCTATCTGCAGATTAATTATCTTTGGGTAGAGTCCATCAATATCACAATTCCAGAATGGTCAGGGCTGAAAGGCACCTCTGGAGATCATTTAGTCCAACCCCTCTGCTAAAGCAGGGTCACCCACAGCGGGCTGCCCAGGGTCATGTCAAGGCACATTTTTAAAGTTTCTCTCAGCAGTCTGGTCCAGGGCTCTGGCACCCTCACAACAAAGAAGTTCTTCCTTATGTTCAGATGGAATCTCCTGGGTTGCAGTTTGTGCCCCTTGCTCCTTCCTTGTCCTATCACTGGGCACCACTGAAAAGAATCTGGACCCATCCTCTTGCCCCCTGCCCTTTAGATATTGATGAGCATTAATAAGATCCCCTCTTAGTCTTCTCTAGGCTAAACAGCCCCAGGTCTGACAGCCTTTCCTCATCAGAGAGATGCTTCAGTCCTCAACATCTTCATTTTAGTGGGAAGTAGTGCATCCTGTAGGCAAAAATGTTTTTGTGAACTTGATGACTGCCTGTCTTAGCAAGGAAGAGAGCTGTCCTGCTCTCCACTGCCCTAGCATCTCCTTGAGTTTTGGGTTGTACTTGTGCTTGACCCAGAGCTCAAATTAAGCTCTCAAATCTCAACAGCCCTTGAGGGACAAAAGAAGCAGACAAAGCTATTTTAATACAAGTCTCTGTCTATAGCTACTAGGGCTGGTTTGAGTGCTGTAAAAGACAAAACAGTTGGAAGGAAAAAATCAATGCAGGTAAAGCAGGAAAAAACATGTAATGCTGAGACTGTTGTTAAACATTATATGTAGGGACATAGACTGGATTTTTCATTTCTAAAATCAAAGTGGGACATTTAAGTAGAGAATGTAGTAGAAGACAGTAAGTGCTAAGAAGATCCCCTCTCAGGCTGCTCTTCTCCAGGATAAACAGCCCTAGGATTCTTAGCCTTTCCTCAGCACAGAGATGCTTCAGTCCCCTCAATGTCTTTATAGTCACTGTTAGTCACAGTAGTTCCTTGTCTCTTGATCTGGGGAGACAAGAACTGGACAAAACACTTCAGATGTGGCCTCACTAGGGCAGAGTATAGAGGGAGAGAACCTCCTGACCTGCTGTTTCCAGGCTCTTGGATAACTTCACCTGATAAAATAAGTAAAACTGCAACATCCAAGACGAAAATAGAAACCACACAGAACATACCAAGGATGCAAGTGATAAAACGGTTACAGGCGACAAACTGCTGGCAAATGTGAAAACTGACTTCATCCTTCATTTGTACATATTCTGTGTCTATAAAAATAACGTTAGGCTAAGCAGGACATCTCCTGTTATGTAACTGTGATTCAGTTCCCTGTGCATCTTGCAACATCTACAGAAATATGGCTCTGACAAGTGGTACCTTAGAAAGTCTTGGACCAGAGTCTTGTAGAAGAGGCAAGATACCAAGGGAACAGGAGCAAGGATGGGCTGTATAATGGACATGAGGTAGGATGTTGAACCCTTAGCACATCTCCAATTAGATGCTGAAATCCTGGAGATGCAGCAAAAGGTCGTATAAGGAACTTGGAGACTGGTAGGAAGGTGATCATGTATAAGGGGTAAAACTGATACAGTCTGGAGAGATCTAAATTACAGCAATAAATACATTGCAGCCTTGATGCATATACTTCAGTTGTTGCAAGTGCATGGATCCCACACATACTGAAGGGACATACAAAATACTGATGGAAGAACCTCAGAAATCTTTGAGGGATTGACATGTCCGAATTTCCATTAACCAGGAGAAAAATGAGAAATTAAAACCTCAGTGGTCGCTTTGAAGTCTCAGTAAGTGCAAATCTGTTGTTGTTTTTGCGAAGTAGGGTATTAATTGACATTAACAGAGCAATTTCATCTCCCTTAAGTCCCACCCAGCTCATGGGAACATTTGCTACATGGAACAAAGGAAATGAAGAAGGACAAGGGAGGAAAGAATATCTGTTAGAGTTGGATTCTTGTTGACAGGCCTTTATATAGGACTCATGATTTTATTTTTTTTTCCCTGAAATTTGCCTGTCTGTCCTTGTCACCTTAATGTGCAAAAAAAGCAATAGTAAACAAGACACTCTGTCCTTTTCCTCAGGAGCTCTGTGGATTCTCAGCACCACTGCTGAAAGAGTAGTCAAGTGCTGGAATGGGCTGCACAAGGAGGTGGCACTCACCATCTCTGGAAGTGTTCAAAAAATCTGTATATAAGGCACTTCAGGATATGCTGTAGTGGGATGGAGAGGTATTTTCAGTTGAGTTTTTTTGTTGTTGTTGCTGTTACATTTGATTTGGTTTTATTTGTTTGTTGTTGTTCTTTTGTTGTTGTTGTATATGGTTGGATGCAGTGATGTTAGAGGTCTTTTCCAACTGTGATTCTGTGAAGTTTTCTCTTTTCTCTGTGTAAGAACAGACTTCATCACAGGTTTCCCTGCTCGTATTAACACTGTCAAAAATATGGTTGTCTCACAGCAAACAAAACATCCAAATTGCAACTGCATTTAGTCGTTGACTCTGGATGAGTCCCCTGCTCATGCTCAGGAACTGTCAAGGAGTGTGCTTGTTGGCCTAAGAAGATGATAGCAATCCAATGTGAGAAAAAAAAAATCAATTTCCAGCACTTGACACTTTTAAATTTATTGTTGTCAATGAAACCAGTGTGAAACAGGTCATGGTTTAACAGCAATTCTGTTTATAAAGGGTGAGCAGATGATGATTGGTATGAAACACATTGCAAACATTAAAGTGCACATCATGCATTCCACACACTTTGAGACTAGGCTTTTAGATAGTTCTAGGAGACCTGACGATTTGCATATTAGTTAACAATTTATTCATCTGTCAGCAGTGACATATTAACTGTTTAAAAGTGTTAAAGGAGGCAGTGTGATTTCTTCTTTGCATTGCTAAACTGACATCAAAGGCGCCAATATCTGATCCTAAGTAACTGAAACAGCTTCATTAAAGTGGAGTTGCACAAATCATCTTTGGGAAGGTCAAGACCCTGTCCCATCAAGCCATCTCCCCAGCTCAGGTCTGTTGATGCTGCTGATGCTACAGAACATCCTAGAAAACTTCCACAGCTTTGTGTAAGGCACAGTAGGAATCTGGGGTCATCTAAGGTAGGCTATTTGGATGTTTTTCACAGGCTGTAGGGGCACTATGTGTAGCTGTTCACTCCATGAAGCTGTATGGAGATTGATTTTGGAGAGACCCTGGTGAAAGGGAGGAGAAGACTGCCTTCACTGTCAGAAAAGATTGTGCAAGGCCTTGAATTCAATGAGGACAGATTAAGAAGCAAGGATGGAATTTGGGTGAAGCTTGAGAATATTAACAAGACATTGATGGAGCACAATGGGGACAGCGTAGGAGATACTTCCTTCAGATGTCTCCAAAGTCCACATAATCCAAAAAGGGAGGATTGGAGTGAAAATACCTCCAGGACATCTACAGTATGTGAGAGTTTCAGGCTGTCTCTGCCACCAGATTGACATAGTCATGTTTCTCTGCCAAATGGCCAGCTGAACAGTCCCTGTGTTTTCCCAACCAAAGTATTCATACCATGCTGCTCTTTCATTTGTCCATCAAGGCAAGGTTTGAGGCATGCCACAAGAAATCTCTGCCCTGCAGCCAACAGTGACCACAGTGGTACTGACTGTCTAGACCATGCTAGGGACATCGACTTCCAGCTCTAACCTTATACCTATAATCCTGTCACAGGCAAGCAGGGATAAAATTAGAAATGGCTTGTTTTGGTTCATTAGCTCTGTCTGGGGATCTCTAGTGGTAGGGAACACTCTTCACTAATGAGCAAGGGGAGGGGCAGAGGTATAAGCAGGGGTTTTTTTTCCTATGTTCTGTCTTCAGTGTTCTCCGCTGGTATTCAAAAAGGTGGCACCTGAGTGCCTTGCAAGTATTAATGAATCTCCTTGCATCTCTTGGTTGTATTTACTGTGCATGACTTATTAAATACAATCCAGGCCATGGGAATCTAAGAGGGATTCAAAGACCCATTTGTACTGTGGCACAGTCACTTCTGTTCTGCTCAGTCCTCTTGGGCACAGTTGGAGACATGAGAATTACCCATTTAAGTGTAATAAAATCAAACCCATGTAAGCTATTACTTGCTATTAAAGCTTTATGCAATGTGCAGTAAGAAAGAAACCACGGTTCCTTGTTCTTTTCTTTCCAACTTGCAAATCAAGACATGTGTTTGAACTTCTTTGAATAGTTCCAGTGAAAATCCCAAGGAAAGTAGGTCATGAGGAGCTCTCTAGCAGATGGCAAAAGGCCTCTTATGTAAGGTGGAATTTCCCACTTGCTTCCTGGTAAACTCTTGAGTTATTTCCCATCTGGTTGTTGCTTAGTGTGGGATGATTTCAGTTGCATAGCCCACCACACCTCAGTCTCTTGTTCAGTCTGATGGTGGGGACATTTGCAACCAACAGAACAGGGTGATTTGCTGGGAATCACCCAGCCCATGGGTATTCATTCACCTCACTCAGCTCTTGCCACAGGACAACCTGCAGCACAAGTCACATGGTGTGAAACTGAAACCTTCTTCCACTGACTCCTGTAGTGGTATTCCCCAAGTGGGATCTTTGCCTCTCACCCTAATTTCTCTTTGTTTTAAAGAAGGCAACTTTCCCTGAACAGTTAGGAAAATTTTCAGTGAGGAGGAAAGATATCACTGAAGAGGCTGTTGTGGTTCTACTGTGTGCTTAACTTTCTTCACAATGAATATAATTATAAAATATATGTACTGTTATAAATAAGCATATACAAATCTGTATTTTTCTAAATCCGTGTATATGTTCCTTACATTATATCCTAGATAAAGCTGGAGTGGTGGCGTAATGCATATAATGGGATGAGTTAAATGTCAGCACAGAGTAGGCGAATCTGGTGTTATTCCAAACACTCTAGCAGGGTAGAAATTAAAAAAAAAAAATTACTGGTGAATAAAGGCAAGTAGCTTCAAATTATGTTTTCTGGTTTTTTTAGGAACTTCTGTTCCTGAAGACTTTCACATTTAAAGTAAAGGAAATTCACAGGTAACCTCCACTTCCTGTATTCATTTCTGCCAAGGAACTGCCAGATTTAGAAATGCTTTACCCATCCTCTTCTGGAGGTCTCTTGGTTGGATTCCATGTCTGCTCTTGCCAAGAAGCTTTTCTGATGGAATATTCATGCTGAATAAGTCTCACTTTAATCCAGCTCTGTGTCAGAGTAACATCACTGCTTTCAGTAGAGTTTCAAGTACCTCAGAAGAGAAATAGCATAACAGTAAACCAGTCCAGGAATGCCAACATCAGGTCTTCAGTCTTCCCAATCTTTAGAGCTTTTA
The DNA here is from genome assembly GCA_024611175.1 of Megaceryle torquata. Lineage (NCBI taxonomy): Eukaryota > Metazoa > Chordata > Aves > Coraciiformes > Cerylidae > Megaceryle > Megaceryle torquata. Next base: position 8,043 of record JANIJG010009278.1, on the reverse strand, counting down.
TGCTCAAATCTACATATCTTAACTTGCTAGACATTTTTTTTCCTTCTGTAGGTTTAGGTGGTGACTTTTTTTGTCCTTCTCAACCTTTGTAAGTCACAAAGACCTTTTCAAGAAAAAGGGTCTTTTCTGATGTAACTCATGGGATTAAGGGAGATGACTGTGTGTCCACAGCTCAAAAAGTGTTTCCACCAAGTGATGTCTCTTACTTCTGCTCTTAGCAGCACAGAGATCAGACTGTGCTGTGGCACTCAAGAGAAAGCAAGAAGAAAAGGTCAAGGAGGCTAATTTGTAATTAAAGGGATGTAATTAAAAGGATGAGTCATTCCACAAGTGAGCTGTGAACCTTAGCTCATGTCTTATCTATGTGCACACACTGATGTCTGCTAGAAGCAGAGGGATGGAGACTTGCTTTATTTGAATGTTAAACATCTGTCAGGGGCTTCATCTGCTTGTTAGAAAAACCAGTCTCTTTAGACTTACCAGCCCACAAAGAGGCCTCAAAGACAGTCCCTGAAAACCAGTTCCATGTATCTTCTTTCCTCCTTCTTGGTATAATCACTTATTTGTGTCACATTTCTTCTGGGAGTCATTTACCAAGAAACAAAGGAGTTTTTCTGACAAGGATGCACCTGGAAACCTGCTGGAAGAGTTGCATTGGAAGATTCTCTGTGCAGAAAGGAAGTCATTGTAAAGAGGAGAAAGAGCAAAGCAACAATGAGGAGTTGGGAGGAGGATCACAAATGTAAGGACACAGCAGTATGGTCAAGTGCAGGGTGAGACAGAAAAGATTTAAACTCTCCAGTGTTTGGTTGAGGTCAATGAGAAAGAAAAGATAAGGTCATTCATCAGGAAAAAGAAGAAATCTTCTGAGACCAGCTGCTGCCTTCTCTTTTCTCAGAGATGCACCTGTGACTAAGCAGAACTGAGTTTGGTTAAAAGAACCAAAAACATTTTTGCTGAAAAGATTATTTTCTGGCATCTTGTGCAACCTGAGATTACCAAAGGCAGACAAGAATTCTGCAGGACAGTGGCCAATTCAGTGCAGGGTCCAGGGGAGACCTCTGCACATCTACAGGAGATGCTGGAGTCCTGATGGGATCCACTTTCACATCTCCACTGGTGCTACACATTGGTGTAGAGGAGTCTTTATCTCAGCTGGAGACAAGAAGTTTAAGAATATATGGATCTCCTCACAGCTTAGAAGGAAATCTGCATTAATCTCTGATTTTTAAGTAGTGATATCAGACCACAAGATGAAGCATTTTCAGGGCAGATGCAACTTCTGTTTTGTCACCCAAAGCTGTATGGAATGCTAACAATAACAATCCTGTAAAACCTTGACAGAAAATCCACAAAGAGGACTTATGTCAGGACCCACTGTTTATGGACAAGCATATTTTGTTCATAGGAGAACTGAAAGTTTGTTCTAGGTCTGCAGAGCATGGCCAGTACTGCTAGATGCCTGGTTATCTGAAGTTTCACAGCATTTCTGTAGTCATCATCTGGATCTCAATGGCCTGAGAAGGAACTCCTTTCCTTCCAGGACCGCAGGTATCTGTTTGGAAACAATATGGACATAGAATGATAGAATGGTTTGGATTGGAAGAGATTTTAAAACATCATCTAGTTCCAACCTCCCTACCATGGGTAGGGGCACCTTCCAGTAGACCTTCCACTAGACCAGGTTGCTCAAAGCCCCACACAGTATCTGGGAGAAGGAGATGATAATCTGTCACATTCACAGTTGCTGTTTATTGAACATATAAGGAGAAGACTCTCTGCTGTTGATACCAGCAAGAATGAATCCTGTAGCACAGATGATGGATGGCTTTCCCCTCTCTGTCTAGAGTCATTCTCTTGAAGCTCATTCAAAAAGAGCAAGCTACCTGGGTATGTTACCATCCCCTGTTGTAGGGCTGTGTTTCCCTAAGCTTGTCCTAGAACTCAGGAAGAGAAATAAAAAGCAAAGGCAGATTGATGTGGCTGAGCAAGTTCTCCAGAGCTAATATCATCCAACAGAATTTTGGCTGGCTCATCTAATTAGAAAGAGATACTTCCACTAATGGCAATATACACACATGCCTATATATAAACATATATATATATGCTTGTGAAAGGAAGCAGCTCTTATTTCTAATTAACTGCCTGGCTCTTGTGGCTGTGCTCCAGGTTGAAGTGACAGATGGTGACAAGCCACTCTCCTCTATCCTTGCTATATTAATGTCCTAACCAAGAGCAAATGCTTCCTCTGCTCAATGCTGAATTGCCTGAAGCCCATGGCCAGCCCATCTACTGTATTTTTCATTAAGTCATGAACATCTGAATTCTGGCTCATTAATGCACAGGTTGTGGAAGGCCTCTAGTGCAATTAAATCTTCAACTGGCAGCAGATTTCTCTGTAACAGCTAAATCAGGACTGACTTGTGATGAAAGATTATGAAGAGTGGTATAAAAGGGCAGCTGCAAAGCAAAGTCCCCAGGGAACATAACCAAGTCTCCACCCTAAGCTCCTTGAATAGAGGACAGGAAGGAAGTTCTCCCTCACTATGAGAAGCTTCTGGGCTTCTCATCTTGTAGTAACTTCCTCTGGGCTGGCATGAAGATGCTCTCTCACTCAATTCCAGTGGGCTTTATGCCTAATGTACATTGAAGATGATGAAGGTTGTGTCCTGGTTTAAGTCAGAACAGAACTAATTCTGTGCAATGATTTTACTTTTCATCTCAGTCTCTTCTAACTCCCTGCACTGTCTGAAGTTAATGGCAGATTTTCACTGTCTCTGCTTCCAGCAGTGATCATGCTCCATGTTTAGAGTTACTGCCAGGGGTTGCTGTGTGCAGAAAGGCTCTTGCCTATACTTGTTCCTGTGCAGACCAAGGTTGCTGATAAATATTGTACTGCATTACGGGTGCAGAAAGTAAAAGGCTGCACCTGTGAGGAGCAGCAGTCAGGACAGGTGACCCTAAACTGACCAACCAGGGATTCCATTCCATGTACGGCATATTCAGTATAAAGCTGAGGGGTCATGAGGGTCAAGCCTTTTCTTCAATGTCTGGGACCTGAGGAGGACTCTGTTCATTCTGATTTCAATCCAAATCCATGTGTTCCTGAATCTAGTCCCCATCTGCTGCGGAGTCCAATCTGGGACTTCCCCATTTGCCTGCTTCAGAGCATCAGTGGTGATGATGATGTGATTGGTATTAGGGGGGTTGAATTAGATACTGGGTTTTTTATGTACTTGCATATATTCCATTTTGTAATTTTTTTCATTAAAGCTGTTTCAGTTTTCTGTTCCAGTTCATAAGTCTCTCTCCATTATTCCCTTTCTCTTCCCATTTTGTAAAGGAGAGGTGTTAATAGAGAGCATCTGTCTTCATCTAGTAGTTGGCCCAGCCCTAACCTTGACAGGTAGACTGTGCACAGGACTAACAAGGACAATTTCTTCGTGAAACAGTTGTGTGGTAAAGAGTTTAGAAGGGATAAAAATGCACATTTCTATCATGCAGTGATGAACAAATATCTGAGCTAAGGCCAGTCAAGGTAATCCTAGAACTGGAACCAATAGAGCCCTACTTCTCATCTCTTCTATAGCTGTTAGAGGGAGCAATTATTATATCCAGTACAATACCATATTATGATGGTTATTGTTTGCAAACACACAGACCTGTCACCAGCTCTAGTCTTTGTGTCAGTCTCTGCAGTATTATCATATACCCATTAAGGTAGGTACAGCAGGATCTGTTGTGTAGGGGTGAGGGTCACACTAGTAGATGAGGGCACCAGGCAGATTCCTGAATGTGAAGAAGACAACACTGCATAACAAAACAAAAAAGAGCTCCAGGTCTGGGACCTCATCCCCAGCTCAGGAAATGTCCAATCACTTACATTTCAGTGTGAGCTAGGAACTCCACACTCCAGAAACATCAGACCAGAGGAGCTGTACTAGAGAACATTTCCTGCTGCAGCTCCTGACAGTCCTCTCCTATATGACTCAGTGTCCCTTGCCAATAGGTCCTTTCCTCTTCCTTACTCACACAATGGTGACTGTGCTACAGTTCTTGCAGTGAAGTCCCAGGATTGATGAACAGAGATTCAAGAATTTGTTTATTCTCAGCTTTGTTACTGCCAGTGGGGTGACCTTAGGCATATTTTTTACTGCTCTGTTCATCAATTTCCCAGTGTGTCTAATGGAGAATAATAACACCAGATTTGCTTCTTTTCTGCCTCCCTATGCTGCAGGGTAATGACCTTAACACTTACCAGTCCCACCAACACACCTGCTCTCTCCACAAATGCAAGATGCCTTTCTGCTCAAATTATCCCACCAATTAACACCACAAAGATAACTGATAACTTAGAGCAGTTCTGGTCTCAGCTGTACTTATGTTCAAGCCTGCTGCTTCAGTTTCAGACCTGATGAGGGGCCTCTGTGCCTGAGAGTTCAACAGTGCTCTCTCCAGCTGCATCTGTTGGTCTCATAAACAATATTCCTTCCTCTTTGTTTCCTCACTAAAATGCTTTGGGATAAGCTATTGAGGAATGCTAAATAAGACCAGCTATGATTACTTGGCCCTGTGCAGCTGACCCATAATTAATATACCTATCGACACATTTTTTAGACAGATCATTTGCGTAGCTGAGGTCACAAAGAATGAGAGTCCCAGAACGCATCCAATGATAGTCCCTTTTCAATCCTTCTTCTGCTCTGTATATCCAGCCTTTGCTAAAGATATTCCAGAACAGTTCTGATATATATGTCCCCACTGGCTCTTTTTTCCAATTTTTATTTGTTCTCTCAATCTTTCTCTGGTTTAGGATGGTCTCCAGCATGTATTTAATTCACCTTTTAGGAGAAGAATTCAAGGAGAACTGCACTTTTAAGTAATATCAAGTCTGATACTACTCGAGCTACTCTGTTCATTTTGTATATTTGGGAACTCCAAAAATGTACAAAGATGAAGAATACCTGGTAGGATATGCTAAGTGGTGAAGCAGGTATTGAGCAGTCTGGACCCTGTGTTTCCCACCTCTCAGTTCTTAGAGGTTAAGCAATGAACAAAAGAACGTAAAAGTCAAACGAAAAATAATGGTGAATAATCCACCTGAGAGATTTTCAAATATTCATCTTTTAAGATCTTCCTGTTGCCAAGTTTTTGCACTTTTTGAATTGCACCTATTGAGTGTCTTCATTTTAAGGAACATTGGCAGGAGCAGCTCTGCTAAAATATTCATAAGGGAACACTTTCAGATAAGTGGATTGCCTGGATTTACCCTGGAGGGTCTCTTAAGATGAGTTACACTTAACCAACGTGCAAGAAGCAACATGCTGGCAAAGCAAGGGAGGTGGATTCTCCAGTCAGCCCCAGGGTCTACTCCACTCGACTGAACCATGCACTCAGGGCAGAGCAAGATGGCCACCTCGTACCAGCAATCTGTGTGAGCTACCAGTGTAACAGGAGCACTGTGAATTGTTTCAGATGAAGAGACAAAGCAGAAACTGTGATGTGTTTGCAGATGTGCTTCTCTGCTACATTCAATGCCCTGCCCCTCTTCTTTTCAGTGGGACCTTCTGGATTTTTTTTTCATGCTGATTCGATCAGGGGAAAATGCAATAATCTGATGATCTTGAAGGTCTTTTCCAACCAAAACAATTCTATGATTCAATGCTCTCGGCTGATTTCTCATAGCTGTACTGTACTCAGCACAGAGGTCTTCAGCTCCTTTCAGAGACAGAAAGATCAAGGACCTTAAAGTACCACAAGTCACTGTTGTTTCTGAAAGAGATGGTGACCTCAGCAGTCACAAGAGCTGGCTTCACAGAGCTAGGAAGCAGGGGTAAGTAGAGTCTTGATGTTAAAAATCAATAGCTGCAGTTCACCAACACCAAGTAAATAATAATGTACTTATTCAGTTCTGTTTGCCTCATGATATTAGGCAGCTCCTTGTTTTCAGAAGGTAAATGACCCCCACCCACCACAGCTGAGGCAAAGATTTTGGATGACTGTTCATATTTCACACACTTTCCCACATTTCCCACATTTCCGCATACTCATGGGAGTAATTTTGTGCCTGGGAGGGTTATGTCAGCACACGTCTTCATGGCAGGAGCACAGTGGAAGAAACCAATAAATGCAAGTGAGCAGGAGATCACAGTAGGGACAAGCTGCTCAGTAGCCCAAAGCACCACAAGATGTTCACCTAAATGGCAACGGTGACAAGAAATACTTCTCTTCCCCTTTTTGACAAGAACTTTCCTCAATTTCCCCCATCTTGCCTCCTCTCTTTGGCACTGAGGGACATCTCCTGGAGATGGAGACTGATGTAGGACTGAGCTGAAAGAAGTGTGGGTGAGGACAAAGGGAAGGCAAACAGGTCTGCCACATCTTTGCAGGGGTCTGCACTTCTCCACAACCACTGTGGTGTTTAATGAACATGACATGGTTATATGGAAGAGGGATCAAAGAAATAAAAAAACCAAACCAAACAAACAAAAAAACACCCTAACAGACAAAAAACAAACCACCTAAGGACAAAATATAGTACTAGGAAGTAATATATCAAGTAATAACTTGCCAAGAGGAAAGATATATAACTGTGCTAAAGGAAGTCTAAGCAGTCATATTAATTTAAAAAAATAAAAATAAAAAAAATAATAGGGTTGTCTATGAAGTTAAGTTCCTTTCTTAATATCATACTTAAAGTAACACTGTGGGTTTACTTCTCATTTCCCTTCCACACAGAAGAGGTCAAGTAAAGGCTTCACAAGACTCTATGATAAATTGCATGTAGTTAAAGAAATGTCAAGGTATTTACAGGTTGTGGTTAATAGAAAAGTTTATCAAAGACAGTGCAATTACCAGACAGTTAGGGTGCCTGAAACCATTGTTAAAAAAAAAGATTGGGGAAAAAGACAGAGGAGGATCTAAAAGAGACATTCACAGGGACATATGTGAAAGCAAGTGCCTTTCAATCCAAACTGGTGTCTCAGCATATTATGACCAAGTATGACCAAGGAAAGAAAGAAATAACTGCATTAGTGGGAATAAATAACAGCAATAAAAGGTCATGAGGGGTGGAGGATGTCCGTATCCATTGTTTGAGGACGTGTTATTTGAGTACACACTTGAATTGCATCGTCAGCCAAGCCAAATGGGTCTTAAACATTTAAGAACTGACAGAGCCAGATAGACCCTTTGGTCCTACTAGGGACAGCCATTCTCTCCTTCCTAAGTAGCAGAAGCCCCACAACTTCCCCTCGTTGTTCTCTCTGATGCCTAATCAGTCCTACTGCTATAAATAGTGCTTGCTTATTCATGCTAAAATCATTCCAGTAATTAATAGAAAATTAATTCAAGCCAGGCTGCTATGCCCCTGAGAGTATACAACCTTGATTTGTGCAGTGAAGAATTAGCCAAGGTCCATCCAATGTGAACCATCAAAACAGGAGAAACAGGCTGTCCCCAAACTCCTCTTTTTTTTCTTCCCCACAAGTTTTGTGGAACCTGTTACATTTCCTATTATCTCTTTACCTAGCTCCTGTCCAGCAATTATTTTTTACCATCCTTGATATTTTCTTGAAATTACTAACATTTTCTTTTGTGGTTTTATGCTTTTTCTTAACCTGGTCTATGGAAATATGGTTTATGCAGTTGCATTGCTTGTCCATCTTTCCACCTTCCCACCCACACATCTTGACTGGCTTATCTCCCTGCCTAGGTGCAAGAAAACTCAATAAGGAGAAAGTTCTCAAAGATCTAGACATACTCTAATGAAAATTGGTCCCAAGAAAGGAATGTCAGCTTCTCAGCTGCTCTTTGAAGCCGCAGCAAGCTGGAGCGTACTAGTACATGGGAAACCAAGCTTCACTATTCTGTCTCTATCCTTTGGAATCACCTTTAGCTGAAGAGACCAAGAAGGCAGTTGTTAAGTCAATATCCTGGTTTAAGTCAGAACAGAACTGATTCTGTTCAATGATTTTACTTTTCATCTCAGTCTCTTCTAACTCCCTGCACTGTCTGAAGTTAATGGCAGATTTTCACTGTCTC
>JANIJG010009277.1:53464-102362 GCA_024611175.1 Megaceryle torquata | reverse complement strand
CAGGATACCATTGGCCTTCCTGGCCACAAGGGCACATTGCTGTTCCATGGAGAACTTGTTGTCTACCAGGACTCCTATGTGCTCTCAACACCTGTAAGCCATCAAATACAGCATCTCTGTATAAAAGGATTACTTTGAAATAATGTACATGTCATATCTTTTATGTTTTAGAAACTGGATTTAAATATGCCCTAAAATTTATGAAGAATTGTTAAAGTAAGAATGTTGCTGAGGTGTTTTATGACTTTAATATTCATTGTTCACATACTAAAGAAGATAAATACAACAAACAAGTACAATGAATAATTTATTTCTCAATGTGCAGATGTTCATTGTGGTTTGCATTTCTACCCCTGAGAAATTCTAAAAGCTATGAAATGTTCCATTCCTGGCACTTATGAAGATAATCTGCTTCAGAAAAAGTCAGCGTTGTTTTTCAGCTTGTCTTGTACTCTGGTACAAAAGAATACCCTCTCCTACAGGAAGGATTTCCAGGTTTAAGAATCCAAGGAATGCATGTGGTCCTGACAGAATTATTATGTTTACAACATTGAATCTGTCTTATATTGATTAACAGCCTGTGAATTCTCTCAGAGGGAAATCAGAGAGTGTTGTGATAATATGCCCATTTTTTTTCCCTTTCAAATTATCTGTTAAAGGATTCTAAATTTATTTCATATAAAGATAATTCTGATTATAACAAGACTCCTATGGATACCCTGTGCAAGCTCCATTTATGATAGACTGCATATTCTTTAAGCAGCACTGATATTGTAGGCTTTATATGCTCTGCATTTGATAGGCCTGACAGTGTTTGAAAGTTGTTTTAACAGGTCTCACTTCAGGGGAATACATCAAGTATGAAATTGCACATCTGGACAGAGTCAGAACTCCTGGAAAGTACTTCCAAACAGCTGAAGTAAATTTGAAGTTTTTGATAGTCAGGGTCTAAATGAGATCTGAAATATGACTTATTTAATCCATGTCATAGAAAATGTAAAGCTCACCTTAGTTTAGGCATGATAACTGAGACTAACCTCTTCCTGATCCAGTTTTTATGGAAATATTTTTGTTCATATTGGAAACTTTTTTGTTTAACTCTTCTCTTTTTACTTGTCACTTTTTTCATGTCTGATTGTCCTACTTTCCTGAAGGGTGGATATAGCCACAATCACTCTCCTACAAAGCCCATCTTTAAGCTTTTCCTCTCAAGAACATTTGCAACCATCTTGATCCTACTGTCTGAATCTGGATTTTTAAAAAACAGTCTTTGACTAAGAAACAACAACAAAGATAAAAATGTCTCGTTCTACAAAATGATGCTATAAAAATTCTAAAAACTAAGTCCTCTGTACCTCAACCAGACTGAAGGTCAGCTTTTCCTTTTCTGCCGGACTTTTCAATCACTGAGTACAAACAGCAGTGTTGGATGCCTAAATATTTTCCACAAAGATCATATGCATTTTTATGTAAATTTGAAAGAAACAGTGTATGTTGGCTCAAACTAAATACAGGTCTGCCGGAGTTCCTTTCCTCTGTGAGGCATGTCATGTCCCTGGAAGCTAAAAAATGCCAGTTTAACAAAGGTCAGTATCATGAACATTTTTGTTATGCTCAGTGATTGTCTTGCTAATCACTGGTTAAGACACTGTTGTTTGTTATCATAAAAAGCCAAAATCCATCCTCACACAATGTAGCACATTTAAGACAGACCTTGACCTGAAAAGGTTTCTGCATTTTCACTTTATCCAAAGAATATGAATGTGCAAAAATCTATGAAAGTTAAAGATATTTCAACCAAATATTTGTGTTGGACTTAAATCTCATTTCTTATATTTGTTACACTATTCTTTACAATTTCCTTTGAACATTCCCAGCTTTTTTTTTTTTTTTTCCTGACAGTTTTCCTTTTTCACTTGTTTCACCTTCCCTGTTGTACACATGGCCAAAACATTCAAACCAGTCTCCTGGTCTGCTAGTCATTTGGTGAGATGAGAGTATCTGGGTAACCATATGTACTCTTTCAAATTGTCAAGTGTTTACTTCCTTTAGAAACTGACACTGGAAGATCATAGGTAGGAGTCCAACATCAGCCAGAATAAACATAAAGTAAATAAGTAGCCTCATACAATCTAGAAATGGGTTCAATGGAGTCTTCCAATCCAAGCCTCAACTGAAATGAGAATCATTTAAACCTTTGTCAGTCCTGATAGCAGTTTGTTTAAATTACTCTTTAGAAGCCCCACAAATACAGATATTCCCCAGTTTATCAAGCTCTCCAAAGTGTACTTCTACTCCTTATGATAAGAAATTGCCCCAGTATTTAAACTGATTTTCCCTGTTGCAGTTTATCACATCCACTGTGGACCTGGTAATACTCTTCAGTCTTTCTCAAATTTTATGTATTTAAAATTGTTATTAAATACTTCCTCTACTTCATCTTTCACCCTTTGTATATCAAGCAGCTTTCTAGACATTTCTTTTCTTTTTCACTTGCTTTTCTCTACACTCTCTCTAGTTGATCTATGCTTATGTACACTGCAAAGCTTACTAAACACTAGATACAGCTGAGTCCTTAGTGAAGTTATCATACATAAGTTTATTTCATGTTTCTTGCAAGCTATACTACAAAATATCCTAGAACATTGTTGTGCGACACAGTTCAGTCATGTTCAGACTGAGCCCTACTCTGTCAAATTTGCTGAAGAGAAGCTACTTGAGTAATTGTTTCCCTGTCATATTAGGATTATTTTTGCCTAAATTATTGCCTTGCACTTGTCATACAGAACTGTAGCCTGAATAGATTATTATCTGTTATTTTAGACTCCACATTTTGTCTTTGCTTTTTAAGGGTATATGTAAGACTAAAGCAAGCATGATTCTGAGTTAGTAATGATTCAGTGACTTCTCTGAATGACTGAAAATACCTCAAGGATTGAAATATTTATTACCAAGTCTTGCAGTTTAAGGGATTAGCTCTATTTTAGCTAATCCAAAAGTGAAAGTGTCATAATTTGTCCTGATTTTTAACTTTCTGCCTATAGTTAAGAAGCATTGGTCTACTCTTTCAAAGTTGGATGTTGCCCCTAATCTTTGATGGTAATTACTCTATAATAAAATACTGTTGTGAGCTCTCTGAAGGGCTATACTTAAATTCTGTTTATAATCTAAATTTAGGATGGATTTTTGTTAGGTAGAGGCTTTTATCTTGGGCTTGCACCAAGACCTCTGACTTCTACTAACAGTTTTTTTGGTCTCTATCTGGAATTTAAAGTAAAACCATTTGAAGGATTATGATAGATGTGGGCAGTTGCTAAAAGTTAACAGGAATGTTTCATTTATTTTGAATAAAATTTTGTCCTTTTTCACCAGTCTAGGAAGATTAATGTGGAATTACTTGTGAAAATGCCCATTTGTCTGCTGCCTAGAACAGAAGCATTAAAGTTATATTTTATAAAGATATCCTTACACTGTCCTCCAGAGCCAGAAAGAACACCTCCTAATGAACTATAATAGTGTGTTACTGGGTTTATTTTTATGTTATTTTATTATATAAAAATGGGAAAATATATTGAAAAACTCTATTTATATACTTCCAAATCAATAACCTCTTTCAGAATAATGTGCCGTGTTGTACATAATAACATGGCTTTTAAAGATCAATATTGAGTAATTTATTGCTATCATCATCACATTCTCACACACTTCATTTTTGTCAACTGCAAAATGAAGCTTTATTCAGCAATGTGATACCCTTGGACTTGTTACTCAGGATATGGATCACTGTTCCAGTCTTTCACATTAATTTTCTCTGTTAAAAGTCCAGACTTTGGTGAGATTAATATGTACCACCACAAACTACTGAAAAGTGGTAATAACCACTAGCTCCTAGAAATGGGGTGTAGTTAGTTTAAACTCTTAAAGGTTCTTCATTACAACTTATCTTCATCAAGCCTGGGTTTCTTTGTTCTGTTTCTATTATTTGTTCATTTGTTCACAAAATAAAAATGCTTGCATAGACCTCCAAGGCAACCTAGAATCTAAAATAACATGTTATTTCCTTTGCTGTTAAATACTTGAGATTCTCATGTATATTATGACAAAGTACAAACAGATCAGTTACAATAAGAGAATCTTGCTTCCAGATTCTAACAAGGACCAGAAAAGGGAACTACTAAATCATATGGCCATAAGGTAACTCCAACAAATGTTAGTCTGTGTGCAGTGTGTTTATGTGAAATTCATCAGGAACTGGACACAGAAGTATCAGCAGCAAGCTTATCTTTGTCTATATTCTGTCCCAATCTACACACAAAAGCTCAGTTCCAGATTTCCTTGCAAAATCTGATGCCACGTCCTCTGGAATGAGAGAAATCAATAGAGGGGTTTCATCTGCAGCTGGTAAGAGCTTTTCTTTCACCAGATAATGAGTAAGAGCAAAGGAGATGCACTTTCCAAAAGGAACATATTTGTCGTTTGCAGAAAATACCTCATGAGGTTCATAATGTAATATTTTTTTCTAAGGAAGACCAATCTGTGAAACAAATGAGTTCATCTTATTTGACTGAAAATTAACCAAGACCCTAAAAAAGGAACAACAGAAACGAAAGCTCATTTGGGGGGGGGGGGGAGTTGGTTTGAGGCAGGACCTTTCTTGCTCTGGTGTGTTGCAAACTATCAACTGCTAAGTGCTGAACAACTGAAAACACGTGTACAAGTTGGAAAAGAAGATGGGAGTGGGGAGTGTCCTGAAGAGGTTTTCAACACATGCTTATGATTCCATCACATACACAAGCTTGTAAAAGTGGAACCATATAAAAGGGTAAACTATAATTACAGCTGATGTTGCCTGAGACTAGTGAAGAGCCAAGCTGATGTTTCAGATGGTTTGTTTATCTCTGCCTAATAGGGTTACAAGTCTTTGACATTTCAACAGATATTTTCCATCACGGCAGGGATGAGTTAGCAGGCATTCCATGTCGTTTCTTAGCATGATGCTTCTGTCTCACATCTATTTCATTGTAACATTTTGTTCATGTTCACACAAACCATTCTACTAGGTGCTGGTTAAATGGGATATACAGAGAGTGGAAAAAAAAAAAAAAAAACCAAACCAAAAACAAGGTATAAAGTTCTGATTTTCAGCTAAGCACATGTTGAATTTGGACCAGCTATTTGGAGTCTTAATAAACTGGAGTGAGATGAAATTCCTGTAAACAGTGTATATACTTCCTATATATTTCAGGGCCCATGAAGAGAAGATATTAATGCCGGTCTTTCCACTCACTACAAGGCCTTTTGAGAATTCTTCTTGCTATATAGCAGCTTGCTATGCTTGTACATATTAAAAGGTTGGAAACTTCTATTGCTTGCCAGACAAAACTTTTGGAGAAGGTACTGGAAATTAGTTTGGAAGGCATTTTGAGGCCTGGAAATAACTACAGATTTTAATTGCCAGGTATATATATATTTTTAAAGGAAAATAGGAAGAAAAACCTACCTTTCATAACTCTACATGATTCATTAATAAAAGAACAGTTGTTTCAGAGGTTTATTTACAACTTCTTTCTTTAGACATCTAGCAGATGTCTAGCTTAAGAGATAGGGCTCCCTCTGTGGTTAACATAGAGAAATATACCTCTGCAAAGATAACTACTAGAATCAGTTATATATAGCCTAACTTTGATGCTCTGACTTGTCGTTTTCAGGCACCAGTCTTTCTCTGTTGACAATAGAAGTAGCTGATTTTGAATATCTGACAGTTTTTTCCCCACCTATGTGGACTGTAGCAAAGATCAGTGTTGTCAGGTACAGGAGGACATCAGTTATGTGATGGCCATGATATACCTTAAAGTAATGCCACCATGAGTAGACCACCCTGTATTTTTACCCTTTTGTTCCTTGTGCTTCAAGGCAAGTGGCATCTACCATACGTAGAGGCCCTGTAGAGGAAGCAGGGAAGAATCAGATATGTCCCATATTTTGTTTCTTCTCCACTAATTTAAACATTTGAAAAACAATTCATGCTTCATGGTGTTTCCAGACATTTTCTGATTCATATTAATACCACTTGTTTTAGTAATTGAATATTATTTCCTACAGAAATTACAGAAATGTCTAAAAATCCAACTGCACACTAAGTAATCTAATGGACAGCAATTTTGATGGTGGAAGCAAGTAAAGAATGATTTCCAATTCTGGAAAAAAAAAAAAAAAAGTACCATTAAAAAGCACCAGTAATACCCACTGACATAGATGGTGGACAGGTGCTGTACTACACAAGTTACTTGTACTACTTGACTCAAGTACTATTTCATCTCTGCATTTAGAAATGTAGTTATAATGTCCATTACAGAGCCCTGAAATGATCTTTCAAGTTGTCTGTGATATTACTTAGGCACAGGCCTGAAAACCAGATTGCTAATCTTGCTAAACAGATTGATAAAAGTATGATCTGAGAGTTGTATCATGCTTGCAGGAAAGGGCATAGACATCACCTTTGTGTGCCCCATTTTTTAAAGGGACTTACAAAGCATCTTGACACATTGTGTTGATAGCAACCTGACACCTAGACTGATTATGGGAATTGAACTTTAAATCACTAAGGTGAAAACGGAGGTTACATTTTCTAAAGCACTTACACATTAATTTCAAAAAACTAAGCAAGCTGCATTTCAGCTTGAGCACATAGATCTTTCTGTCTCTATTCACTTTTCCTGATCCAGATTCTGACCTGTTTAAGCCTTGATATATATATAATTTTACAAATATCTCAAAGAATTCTGTAAAGAACTTCCCAGATTAAGATAGCATTAAAAAGCAATAAAGCAATAAAAGCAATAAAGACAATAAAATGTGACACCATGGTTAATAAAGGTATTCTTCCAAGGACACAGTAGTTTCTCCCAGTAAAATATGAGGGTATAAAAGCAATTGTTACAAATCCTTTTTTCACCATATTGTCTCATGTCAGATAATTTAATTATTATACTTATAACAAATAAAACTGTAAGAACTAAATATGAATTCAAGGTTATTGAGTACAGCCTGCTGAATTCCAAGGATTTAGTGTATAAATATAATATTTCTATTATATTTGACTATCCCTGTTGAGGAAAGGAAAGAAAAAAAAACAGCTGAAACATTGCAAGGCAATCTTTATTTGGAATGAAAATGGATTACATAGCAGAGAAAAAATTTGTATAGACACCAGAGGTCAGTGAAACCTATCTTGTCAGCAGGGATTGAGATGAAGGGTAGGACAAAGGTGCAACTTTAACCAGTGTCTGAAATTCATTATGTTTCCAAATGTAAATTCCAACACACATGGGGAATTTGATCTCTGAGTCTATGTGATATTTCATATTTACACACCCCCCCCCACCTCCAAGTCATCCATTATTTTTGAATGCTTTATTTGCTTTATTTTGACCTTTTCCAACACAATGATATTCATTAGATCTACACGTGTTACATAGGAATTAGCAACATATCCTCTAATAATGCTGTTAAGAAACACAGTGTTATATTTACCCTGCATGCCATTAAAAGAATGGAACACAGTATTTATATTTTTATTGCTATGTAGAGGAGGTGATTTACAAATTCTGTAGTGCTCTTTATCACACAGCTATGTTTCATGGACAATTATACCCTGTCTGGTTAAAAATTGCCACAAGCAGATCAAAGCCACAGAGACTGCAACATCATCCTTGCTCAGAATAGTGAAGAAGTTTTCTAAGGTATTATGCAAAGTTCTTAATGCTCTGTTCTTTCTTCTCCAGCTACCATCCCCCTTTCTACTGGACTCTATTTCTTTCCCACTCCTCTTTTTACAAGATTCCTTATGTGAAAAACAAATAAAAAAGCTTTTAATTTGAATCTAGCTTTAAAAGCTCCAAAGCCCAAGTGAATCTGAGATCAGATAAAGTTAATAAAATTCAGCTCTAGCAGGAATCATTTCTGATAGTTCTCATTTAAGTTTCTCCATGGTTTCCTGCTTAGGAATACGTCTGTCATCTTTCATCTTCTCTTTTTATCTACACTGTTCTTTCACTTATCTTTAGGTGATGCAAATTACTGTAGTTCCACTGAAAGCAAACTCAATTGTACTAATTTAGAGCAGCTGATATATTTTTCTGTCCTCTGATACGTACTTCCTTGGCAATAAGAAGTCTTTAAGTTGCCACTTTATATTTCTTGGTGCTTAGACATTTGCACCATACTAATTTTGCCAAATTGATTTTATTTTTCATTCAAGATTGCTTTTAACTTTCCTACAACCCAAAGATACACTCCCTTTCCTCTTCTGCTTTTCTCTGATGAACATTTTCTTTGGAACATCCTGTAACTCTATAATGCAGACTCTTCCTTTGGGAGGAATCAGGCCTCTGTAATAGTTATTATGTCCTAAATTTCATTTGTCATGCTTGTGTCCACCATTGAGCTTCTTTGTCTGTTTGCACTTAGTTAGAAGCACTTAATTTATTTTCCAGTTTCCTCAAAAAATAATCATGAATGAGTTTTTATTATTTTCCTTGGTTTTACTCTGAATTCCTTTATGTATTCTCTGTAATTGAAACATTATAGATATTTGCTCAGACCAGCTATCTCCATCTATCTCCATGTTAAAATACAATCATTTTCCTCTCTTCACAAGAAAGAATTACCTCTGACTCAATTGCTTTAATTTTCTTTATCATTGTTCTTTTCTCTCATCCTTATGTATGTAAGTAGGTTTATTATCTGCTGCTTTGCTCAATGAGAATATTCTTACTCTCAGAATGTTGTTATGGGCTAAATGTAATATACCATATATAGGAAGCTACTAATCTATTACTAGTCCAACTCAATCTTTAACAGTCAGATAATCAAAATTCTTCCTTAATACAAAAAGTCTTTTAATAATGCAGTTTAACTTTTTGCACAAAACCATCTCAGCATCTACCCCTTTCTTATGGTTTTTATATTTAACCTTCCAGCATCAATCTGGGTCCTAATCTTGACAGTTTCTGTCTTCCTCAGAAAAAAAAAGAGATGTAGTGTTTACAACAAGTTGTCAACATCCCAGAGTCTTCTCCAGAAACATGATGGTTGTTATGAGGATTTTTTCTCATGATATGCACAATGTTGATAGTGATGCTGGTTTTACCCTTATTTTGGGGGTTCACTTCTGTTTATTTCAAAATTTTTTTTAAGACAGTATGCTCACATGTTCTTTCTTTTTATTGGTTACCAATACCAATTACACAGTTCTTCTTCTGTTCTGCTTCCTATCTCTAACATCTATTTTTCTTTTCTTTTTCTGACTTAAAGGTTGCACTTCTGCAGTGGCTATTGATTCACAAACTTGATTTATGTCACTGCAGGAGTGTAACCTGTTGAGTCAGAAAAAGATCTCTTGAGAGATCTGATGTCACCTTGAGGCTGTGCTCTTCTGCACCGCATTTTATCCTAGTCATATACAGTTTATTACATACAGACTAACTACCTGTCATTAGTGTAAACTGAAACTAAATTGCATCAGCCTTAGACATTGGTTACCTGACTGCTAGACTGTTGCTGCAACAAGTAAAACAAGCTAATATCAGCTCAGGCCAAGAAAAGCAAAGGTAGATCCAGAGATCTGTATTGTCAGGCTAGTACAAAATCCAGAGTAAGGACACTGAATTTTGACTTCTCGGGAAAAAGAATTGTTTATAAAGAATCAGCAGTTTTATTCAGCAATTACCTGAATTTGCAAGCTACAATGAATAATTTTGCAGCTGATAGCACAACCTAATGAAAGCCATAGACAAAAATTTTAAAAATGGTGTTTCTTTGCATCATCACTGTACAGGAACATCTGTTTAGACCATGTTGCCACTGGGGAACACAAAACTACATATGCAAAACCCCCTTTGTGATAGGATGGATTAGAAGATGGAAAGAAAATCCAGTACTTTCCTCTTATAAAACCAGAATTTATCTGTTCTGTGATGCCAGGAAAATGGCTCATGAAACCAGAAGGCCTTGAAAAGGGTACTAGGGACTTGAATAGCTCCAATATGTTTGGTATACTGGCAGCAAAATGCCTTTTCCACCAGAACTTCTGCCACAGATCACCACGCTTCTTTAGAAATATGGGCCGCTTGAAGCCACATGAAAGCAGGTTTGAATTCCCATGGAGAACTTTAAGCATCAGAGAACAAATGAAGCAACAATAAATTATTACTATCTTATGTGAAAGGGTAGGAAGTATAGGTCAAGAGCACCACTTTTTTTCTCTGCTTAGTACCACAAATCAATTTCCTGGCACTACTTGATGAAGAATTGCAATTCCTCTCTTCAGAAACAGTTCCCCTGGTCCGCAACCAATTACCATACTCACTTCAAGTCAGATTTATACTCTTTACTGGTGAATCTTTCTATACCTCATAACATTGAGGCAGGAAGTTCTGAATGCTCTGCAAGGTATTAGATTCACCTGTGTGACAGATCTTTATCTTCCTTTAATGACACAAAGTTACCCAGAAACTGCAAGTAAGCTTAAAATAAAAATGCTGTAGAAAGCATCTTTATACCCTCAGAAATCTATTAATTGAGTCAGTCTAACTTTAGCTGCTGAGGCAGTGAACTTTACTAAATCATTTTCACTGTTTCTCATTCCCTCTAGAGTTATTAGCAGCAAAAGTGAGGTTTAATTATGGTGCCACTTCGGCTGCAGTAGCATTCTTGATTTGAAATCTATACAAAATTTATAGAAAAACAATGGCAATTGGAACATTTGGATTAGATTTTATATTTATACTACTATACAGAAGAAGGTTTGGTTCCAGCATCATGAAAACAGATACCTAATTAAGGATGACATTTACATACATCAGCTGAAATGGGTTTTAATATCTGGGACCAGCAGTTTCCTAACAGAAACCCAAAGTAGACAGGGTGGAAAAATACTTCCCGACTGTTATTTCTGTACTGTTACTACCATGGGAGTACAAAACAGGTAAGCAAAAGGGGTGAAACAGCTCCAGGTTTCACCTGATGCTGCCGTCTGGGAAGACGTAGCAACTCCAAGAGGAGGGAGTAAAGGGGAGACAACAGGTGGAAGGAGGATAATGTTATCTCCCTTGTTTTGGGTCAATTTGTATGATCATCTTTAACTTGATGCATAGGCTCTATAAGGCAGATGTATGCACTTTGAAAGTATAAAGCAATTTTTAATTGATTATCAAAAAACCCTCAAACAAACAAAAATTTAGTATTTGATGAGCTGTTTGACTAAGTATCCATGTGTTCAACACTCCGATACAGCACTCAGAAAAGCTTTGCTGACTAAGTAGGAGGGGAAGGTTGGACCTTGTGGCTTCTGCAGACAAGTTCTCCATCCTGTTCAGCTGACATAATCCCCCAGCTCCATCAGCACTGGTGACTGATAACTCATCCCCAAACTTCCTAACTTCAAGCAGACTCCTTTATTTTCTCCATTAGTATTATATACCCTTACAAGTTGATATTATTCCTCTAGAAGCCTTGAGCTACTAATGAACTTGACTCAACAATCCTATCTCTACCTTTCTTCTCTTTTTATAGGCCCTTTCACAGATCTTTCTCCTGACTGAGGAATTTATTCTGCAGTCCGAACCCAGGTGACACTGCTGGGACTGTTTGGTGCCTGGCATCCTCAGCTGGCAAAAGAAGAAGCTTGCAGTAGGGCTTGTGGAAGCACTTACACTAAGGAGAGAATAAGGTGCAAGAGGAGAATGTATATTGAGCCTCAAATATTTCCTGTCAGATCAATGTGAACTCAGTGAGAATTTGAAAATAGCATGCTCAAAAACAAATAAAAATACCTAAATCAAAAAGTAAATCATTAATTCTGCTGAGAAGTCTGCATTAAGTGCTTCACTGTATACTGCAAAAGACTAAGTAGATTGCAGCCAAGCTGTATATAGTGGGACTTTTTTAGTTGTAGCACTTCACAAGTATTTATAAACTTTCATATTTTCATCATTCTATCTTCACAAGTAAACACATGCATGAAAATCTTCTTTACAGTGATCTCAGGTAGGCATATATACACTTCAAATATAACACAGTTTTAAAAAAAATTGTATAGTAGGCAGAAAGTAATGATGACTGTTTATTTCATTCAAAAAGTTTTGACTAACCTGATTGCAACTTCTGTGTTGCTTGACAGATTGCAAGTCTGTCCAGCTACACATTGAAAATTGTTCAACTAATGTGTCTCTCCATTTTAGGCTCAAACAGGTGGAAGATTTTTTTTTTTTTAAATAATGTTCTCTCTCTTTTTTTCTTTTTCGTTCCTTTCCAAAATTATTTGACTATAAATGCCTGAACATATTTCAACTCACATATTATATTCGTAAGATATTTATCTGAATACACTTTCAGGTTGTTACATAGTACTTTACTGTTACCCTTAGCTGTTTGATCAACAGAAAGCTGTTGTAACCTACAGATTCATGCAAGGTTCGGAATACTTGTGAAAAGGAAGAAGTGAAAGGATTTTTTTACCTTCTATGAAAGTTTTTCTATGAGTCAAAGTGAGTATTTAAATTTTTTGTTCATTACCTTTCACATGAGAAAGGATATATCCTTTACCACATAAATACATATCCTATACCAGAAAAACCTAGACTTATTTATTGAAGGACCATGACATCCATGAGGTTGTATCTTTTCTAAGCAGAATTTATATTTAATTTTACATTGCTCTATTCCATTAACACATGTGCCTTTGAGGAAATTCAATCCCTTTGCAGAATGATACATAACTTTTTCAGTATCTTATTTAATTCTACAGTACCTTAAATCCCTTGAATTAAATTGCTTCCATTTTGGCATACTGATATGATCACTGGTGTCTATCTTTCTGTACTATCTCATCTACCAAAAAAGACAGAATGTAAATTTCCTCTAGTTGTCTCTCCGACAGCATTTTGAATTAAGAAAAGAAAAAGTACCTCATAAGAAAATTGTTCTCATTTCTGTAGAAGTGTACGTATGTTGCCCCAAAACACTGGGTCATTGCAATCACTTTAATTAAAGAAAGATGCTCTCTAAAAAATACCTTTGAACACTACTTGATTCTTTATTTGCTGAACAAAACAAAATTACTTCTGAGTCCCAGACCCAAAGAATTAAGCCCATATTATTTCTGTTTATAAATCATTAGTCATAACAATTCTCAGACAATAAACCTTCTGATGTTGAGGCAGAAACATGCACACATTATCTGCTCCAGCTACTGCTGCTGGCTATTGGCTCCACAGCTGCTGACTACTGAATACTCAATTTTATTGCAAAATTTAAAGTGCTTTATATTGAAAACTAATAAAGGAACACATTTATGTAATTTTTCTGACTATGTTGAAATGTAGTGTCAGGAGTAATATCTCTTTCCTCAGTAGCTTTCTGATTTATCTTCCCTTTCTTCACACATTGTACAATAAACCAGTACTTTGCTAATATGCTTTAAAATAACAGAAATAAGGATGTCACAGCTATAAATTTTAAACATATTATTTTCTAGATAAATCCAAAATTTTTCCAATTTTTCCAATAATTCAGTGACATCAGAAATTTGTAATTATATGTTACCATTTCCAGTATGTTTATGTTCCCATCTTAATTTCTATGCAGTTACTAGCTCAATAATGCATGATAGCTTGCTTTATTCCTTACAGAATTATGTTCCTTGTTTTCTCTCCAATGTAGCACTAAGAAATGTTTGGTCCTGGTCAGCTGAATGAGCTGTTTCCTCTCTTGCAGGCCACGCCAGTATTTTTAGCTGAGAAGGCAGTGCTGCTTGAGAAGGTCACAGACTTAAGGGAGGGGAAGAAAAGTGCTTACCACAGCCTTCAGCACATTTTTTGCAATGCCACCATTGCCACTCACCTTTAGAAGCAGCTGGTGCCCAGATAACATACTCTGTCTTGACATTCACATGCCACTCTTTCTATTGGTAATTTGCATAGTAAATATATATATAAACACATATATAACTTGTTGGGAACTTCTTGGAAGTCTGCAAACCCTTACTAAATCTCAGTTAAGGAGAAATGTAAATAGACAACTGTTCTTTCACGTGAATATAAGTAGGTATCAGGGCTCCTACACACACCCTGTGTCCAAGACAGGAAGCACTACCAACAGATAAGGGGAAGAATCAGGCAGTTAAAATATTTGTATTCAAACTCCTGTGGCCAGGACATTTCTAGATGTTAACTTTTAATGTAAGTATAACATTAATCATTCTTCCTCCATAAATTGCAAACCTTATATAAATGATATGTGTAAAAATGCTTTGAAATACTCCAGTAGAATTCACTGTGTTCTATTATTAGTACTTTATAGTCAAGTTTTATTGCTACAATAATTTTTTCATCTATGATTCCAATTATGGTAACTGAAAGTGGCATATTTCTCCTCTAAGTCACTTTTGTCACTTATGATGTCTCTTGGATCTGTGTATTTAAATAGTTCAAATAGGGAAAAACAGTGATGTTTTGACATTTCGGTTTTTTGAATATGCTTTGGTATTAACTAGTAGCAGAAAGCTTCCTGTGTTAAGCAATAAAGCAAAGCATTTTTTTCCATAAGTGGAATGTCATGTATTATCAAACTGAGTTCTCCCTGTTTCTAATAGTTTTCCCATGTGTTTATTTAAAGGGTCTTACTGAATCACAGCTTGAATATTTTGATCACAATTTATTTTGAGCTTTTTATTAGATTTGGATGAGCTGTAAACCTGAATCATTGTTATTATTTATTGTTATGCTGCTCCAGTGGTGTGTATGTGGAATAGAATATTATATATTTAAATTGTTTAGATGACATTTACCAGAATAGTCATTACAATTTATTTAATAGAGAAGTTATCTTGTGATATTTTGCTTACAAAAACACAGAATAAATGTCTTGGAAGCAAAAGTCTGACATTTATTATCATTCTTTGTTTATATTTTGTAATTTAACATTCACATATCCTTTCCAAAGATGTATGGAAAAGTTGCATTAAAGCCATGCTCAAGTTACATTTTACACAAATACAGTTTAAGACATAACATTTAAATGCGTGCATTTTAGGTAGAGTTTATTTGCTCACAAAGTACACAGTGCTATGAACATACTTATGCTTTATGTCCCAGACTTTGATGTTTTATAAAGCAGATGTGTTTTTCAAAATGTTATTGGCTCTGTGTGTTTTCCAGTAAATCCTTAGAAATCCTCTACTCAAAACAGAAGAGCTTTACTCTTTTTTCGTACAGTTAGAGCTACTCTGTAATAAACTTTCTAAACACATTTATCCCTTGTTGACCAGTACGGTATTGCCCCGATTCCAGAACATATTTGAATGTGTTATCTCCTAGTTTGGAAACAACGTGGACACACATTTTGGAGACTGCTTCCTTGACTCTTTATATTTACATTTTGCACATAGTTTTATTAGAGCTTTGGATAAAAGTTTTCTAAAAAGACACAAACAGTTACACATCTGCAACAAAACTTGCAAGGACCCTTGCAAAACTACTATATCTTTAGTTTTTTCAACCTTAATAAAGTTTAAAAATATTGAAATTTAGAGACAAATTAAAAAAAAAGCAAGTGTGACAGCTGTATTTACAAAGAGCAGCCTAGACATACACTATTATTTTGTGTCTTAAAGAAGGATATCTCAGCCGTATTCTAGATTGAGTTATCTTCAAAGGTCACCTCTCTTTTTGGGTTTATTTGAAATGTTTTTTACTAAGGTCCCTTTTCCTTTTGTTTAAGATACAGGTATTCAGTTCTTCAGAAAAAAACATGAGTTAGTATCAGAATATTCACCAGGGCTAATCTCTTCCCCAGCTTCTTCAGGTAAAAAGAAAAGAAGAGATAGAAAGAGATGGACAGACAGATTATCCTTTGGACAAGGACTCAAGAGAGGAGCTTAATTTAGACTGGTCTCAGTGTTTAAAAATAGACATTGTGAATAAGCCCTCCTTACTCACCCCGTTAGCTCTTAGATGATAACATTGATGATCTTTATATCATTGATCTTTAAAGGTCCCTTCAAACCCAAATTGTTTAACGATTCTATTAAAAAGTAAGAATGACCGCTCTTAGGAAACAAAATACTTTCTGAAGCATTGGGAAAATGTAATTTAGTTCTCTAGAGGGATGTGTGCTGATTTAAACTGCAGATTTTATGGATTTTGTCTAGAATCTGATTCTTATCACATGTTGACAATGCTTGGTCTGTAGTTGCAAAAGCAAACTCCAGGAAACCCACAGCAAGTGACGAAATTCCATTTCCATTTTATAATTCAGTGGCACTTTCTCACTTTGAGTTTGCATTCATCTTTGTTTGCCAACTTTTTCTGATGGAATACAGCTGAGAAAGTTAGGAACTGATGAGAAAGGTCACTGGGTAGTTATAAGGCAAAGAAAAGTTGTGTCTGAACAGTTTACATTAAGGCCAATCTTAATATGAATCCAGGTTTGATAGTTATTTCACTTCCAGTCACCTCTTTTATTCTGCAGCAGGAAAAATATAGAAGATAATTAGGCTAGAAATCCAAGTGCTTCTAATATGTGTCATTCCCTGAAATAAGGACAATTATTCTGTGTAGTGGATTTGGATTACTCCATAATTATCTACTTTAGGTTTCCTGTGTTTTCTTCTGATACACTCAGTACCATTCACTGCCCAGTGGTTGGAACATAAGGGTAAAATGGATATTTATTTTAACCTGACAGTCTTCATCCAGAGAAAATGCAGCTCATGAGGAGTTTCTGTACTGTCACAGCTCAGAAGCCTGACATACTGAGACGAGGTAACAACTTTGCTAAAATGATCATTAAAAAGAGGTGTTTCATGAGAGAAGCTAGCTTCAAAGAGGTGTTTGCTGGAAGCCAGGACAGGTAATGATCACCTGTCAAAAAGGAACATAAAATTGTAAGTAGGACAGAGTCTTGCAACTGGGTAGTGCTGTCACAGTGAGTAAGGCCTGATGGAGTTCTTGCAACACACAACAGGGACAAAGGGCATGGTCCCAGACAGACAAAGGACAAAAAGAAATCATCTTTAAAAGAGAAAGAAAAAAAGAGAAATACATAAGAAATCAGTTAGCCAAATGCAGTGTAGACAGATGTGTCATCAGGGAATTAAAAATTAAAAATAATCTCAGCATGTTTTCCTTTTTTTTTTTTTTTAGGATGATTTCATAAAACATAAAAAGTAGCTATTTTACAAAATGCTTCATAGAGAGACTGTGCCCAGGTTGGTTCTTTTTCTCTTGCATTCAGTCATTTGATAATCATCTGCTACAAATGCTTCACAGCATATGGTATTCCCAAATATGATGTTTCAGATCCAATAAAGAAAGCCACTTGCTGTTCTTGAAATGTCATTTCAGAAAAAGAAACTCCAATTCAGTAGTTCATAAAGCATCAAAGGCTGCTGATTTGCAAACAATCACTGGGAGTTAGTATTTCATTGCCTGCAATACTTGTGCAAGTTGGACTGATATTATCCCAGTTTGCAGAAAGACTCCATTGACATGACCTTGAGAGCAATATGACTTTCCTTATTAGGAATGTCAGTGGATCCCAGAGCAAGTGCTGAGACTAGTTACTTCAATGCTTTAATTCCTATTCAGACACTTCCGGAATTCTCAAGCAGACAAATACTTTTTTGGCTGGAGGGACATTAGGTGCCCATTCTAATTTTGAATTTCTAATGTGAGATGTCTTTTTCTCCATGCACAGAAGATTACACAGATCCCTCAGACTTTCTGCTGTATTTAGAAAAAGGAATGTAACACCTGTTTGCATTGTGAAGTTCAGGGACTACTAAATGCTGAGCTAAGCTTTACCATTCCTGAAAAACATTCCTAGTGCACCCTCCTCTTTACAGCACATATTTTTTGGGGAAAGGGGATCTTCTCACTTGCTTTCTTCAGAAATCTAAATTTTGACAATGTTAGAGGATGTTTACTGTTCCATGTTTATCTTATGTTTAAGTAACTTTGTTTTTAAAACCACAGCCAAGTCAGATCATTACCCTCCAGTGACTTGTATTGCCTTTGAAGCAGCTATTTTTAGATGAAGTTGCTACTGACTCAGAAACACAAATTCCTGTTTTGTGTAATGTATGTGATTTTTCAAACAATGTTTCACATTAAAAAAATTGCCTACTCCACAAACATAGAGGAAGGGAGTGTGGGATTTTTCAGAAGCCACCTAGAGCATCTGGATGCCAGCTTCCCATTAATTTTAATGGAAATTTGGCACCCTGAAACTTCAAGCATCTTTGAACATTTTCTCTTTACAATACACACTGCAGAAAACTTGGAAAATTTTTCACTAGAGCTTTTATTTTAAGTTATTTTTCATAAAACACAATAATTTTATTATTTCTAACTTTAATGATGCCACTTAGAAAGTACAAAAATGTTTGTCCAGACTGCAAAGTAAAATATCACATGGAGAAGCATTTTTATTGGAAATTATTATGTTCATAAGACTTAGAAAAATATGGATGTTTCCTAGAGACATTTTCCTTGCTTTGGAAGTGTCTCTAGTCTTAGACCAGAAGATGACAGACATGTAAGAGCTGCCAGGCTGCCTTCACTGTCCTCTGATCCACATGATTTCATATGGCCTATGAGCACCATATTTTTCCAATAAAAGGATTTGATAGATTTTGTTTAGAGAAGGACTCACAGCCATCCTGGATCCCAAACCTGTATCTAAGGCTTTGGCTTCTCAGTATTTGACTTCTTTTCTGGACAAGAAATTATTCTCTGGGGAAGTTTACCCGACTTAAATGAATATCCTTACACCAAAAAGTTTTGACTGTGATGAACCTAGTTCCTTTACTGGTATGAATATGTCACATCAATCCACATCACTTCCTTGCAGTTTCATAGAAAGACAGTGGGAATCTCCTGCATGGCTAGAAAGAAAAGGAGTAAGCATACTGGGGGAAGTAAAATTTGCTCAGCCTGCATGCAGCCATATAGATACTCATGATATATGTACATTGCAGTCGGCTTTGTCCTTTTTTGGTTCATCTGCACAGGAGTATGAGTGCTCTGGACTGGAAATGGTGTATAGAACAGACCTCCTACCAACCAAAATGAACCCTTTCTCCTGCCTGGATTTAAGGACAGCTGCTTTGATTTGGCTTTATTTTAGCTGTGTGTTATATATGTCAGGTGTTGTAAAAGGCTTCAGTAAAAGTTCAGATATCTGCCAACAAAATCAAGTGAAATTTACAGCCTTTCCAAAAGTGATACTGTTGGTCTGGCCTACACAACTCACAGCTCTCCTTCATCTCTTAGGCTCATATCAATATTTCACCTTGACCAAAATTTATGTTTCCTGTCAACTGCATTCACACCGTTCAATATGGACATGGACTTGATGGACATGAATATCTGAACTCCATTTTTCATCGCATAAATGGCTTTTAGTTCATTACCAGTGCTCACACATGTTCTGCTGAGTCAGTGTACTTAGATGGGAGTATTTTATCCTCTCAGATTTAAAAAAGGCTTCATCAGCCAGAACCCCATGAATGTTCAATATCAGTTTAATAGAAGCATTGCACCAATGGCTATCTGGCTATCAAGTCTGCATTCAGTTAAAAGTTTTGGCCTCCGACTGGACCTCAGACATAAATCTGGATACATTCTTTTAATTCAGTGAAAGTTTAAATCAAACTTCAATTACACTATATCCTTATTCTTTCTCTCTGCTCACACATAGGGTCAGCTTGACACCCACATGCTCAGGACATACAAATTTCTTCAATTTTTTAACCTTTTTTACCATGTGTCATTGGGAGTCTTGTTAATTATCCATAAGCCTCTGCAGCTCTTACCAAATGCCTTTAGACTGTGATTGACCAGAAGACCAGTTCTTGAGTGAAACTATCTTCATAGTGTTACCAGCTTGAGGGCTATGATTGCAGCTCTCAAGGATGTTAGGTTGGGCCCACATTCCAGTTAAGTCAATGGAAAGATTCTCTTTGACTTTGGTGAGCTTTTGATCATGACCATTAACCATAAAATAAACTATTCCTTTTGTACAGACACAACAAGAACTTACAGGTTGCTTGGCTGGTTTGTTTCTTATGTCTCATATTTATGTTCACTCTTAAAAAGGTTTTGTAATACTGCAGATATGCAAACAGTGCTTTAAAATGTTTCTACTGTTGAAAATGCATGTTTCCATAGAAACATGACATGATATAGGGGTATGTTGTTTGTTACAGGAAGATCTCTCAGGCCCATTGCCTAAGATTATCTGCAAGAGACACTAGTATGCAGATCTCCCACTCACCATTTTCCTTTGTTCACAGTATATATGCCTCCAACTACAGAAGCCAGAATTTTAAACAATTCTTAGGAAACAATGAGAACTAGTCCTGCAAAAAAATATACACGTGGGAGGAAAATTTGTTTTTCTACAGGCACTGGTCCACCCCTTTTACCCGAAATTCAGAAGGGAAATAAACTTCTAATTTCTTCAGTGTTTGTTTTCTCCTTTGTGCTTGCTCAGACCATGCACTCCCTCCACTGACATTAAAACTATTTCAATCCTTCAAATCGTCTTCTGACTCTCACTGCCCACCAGCTTTGCACCAAAATAAATGCATTGTTATCCATTAAGTGTAGCTAATGAGCACCTCAGAAAGAATTCAATGTCTTTAAAACTGAGCTAAAAAAAAAAGCAAGCTGACTGCAGCACATAAAGATTTTCCCTTCTTTCAGTTTTTCCTTGGGCAGGCTTCCTTTCCTACTCATTCATTTTTACACTAGCTGAATGTCCATGCTTCTGGGTCCTGCTAAGTTCATATGGCATCCTTACATGAAAGACATTGTATATAATGTCTTTGACAGCAAACTTATGGGAAGGACATAAGCAGTAGGAGTCAGGATACATTATTTAGTACAAAAAAAAAAAAAATAGAATGAAAGTAAATGAAAACAAATTTCTGGCAGGTTGGCACAGTTACAGGATGAATCAGGTTAAAAGATGTGGAGATAGAAATAAGCTGTGATGAGAAAATATATACTAACATCCTTGCAAATAATCTCTATGATCAAGGTATCCTTGCCTTCAGTATGACCTTTCTCTCCTCTCCTCATATTAAAAGGCCACTGTTCTTTTTCTCTTCATAGCGTAATTACCCTGGGGAAGTCTAAACTCAGCAAACGAGAATGCTCCCTGGCTGCCAGGCGTGGGTGAGCACTTTGGCAGTGCCCTGGCTGCATGTCAGGATGCAGTCTGTGCATGCAGCATCCACCCAGCACATCTAGCTTCTGCTGGAAAGAAACACAGGCTCATAGCAAGGGGACTGTAATGCACTGCTCTAAGTCCACCAGGCTGGATAACTGGGACTGTGGGACACACTGCAGAGCAGTCCTGCCTGTAGTATTGGCAGATGCAGAGTATTCCTTTCTCTATTCACCTCCAGCATTTTGCCCTGAACGAGGGAGTAATATTAAATGTAATGGAAGAATCCTTACAGCAGACTCTTATGATGGGGTACTATATTCTGCTGAGAGTACTTTCATGACACCCACAGTCCTCATATGCAATACAGTTTAACAAAGGTGAGAATAGTATGCTGAATAAATAATAGGTTGAGTAATTCCTCCTTTTTACTGTTTGTTGATTGCTTTTTAAGTCTTAGGACTTGAAAAAGTCCTAAGAAAGCTGAAAAAAGGACAGCAAAGTGTGAAAAATTAAAAAGCAGAGAGACTGTGATTTAGAAACAGTCACTGAATGTGAGGGACAGATGACAGCTGGTCAAAACTGTCACAGCTTCACAGAACTTCATGGAAGTATGACAGTATTTCATGGGGAGTTGTTCAAACCATTAATTAAATGAGTGATAAAAACATCTAGTACTTATTGGTACTACAGTAATCTTTTAGGAAAGTGTAAAACCTATACAATGAGGTATTAAATGAATAAAGGTGAGAAATTTAAAATGTCTAATATATTAAGATCATGGCAATAACTATTATTCTTTAAGGGAAGTAGGACTTGTTGAACAAAATATGCAGAATCAAAATGTGAGTGTCTTGAGTAGAAAGGTAAGATGACCTTTCCATAGTATAAACAGACTGAAAATTTGTGTGAAACTGAAGTGAAGATGTTGCACATGTCAGAATGACAGAACACTGATGCAAAGGTATACACAGAAGTTGGGAATAGGCACAGAAAACAGCATGAATGGCTGTGACTTGTAGGTCCTGTAATTTTCTTTCCCATCCTACATGAAAACACATAGAAAAAACCCAAACATTTAAGTGAAGGAGAAACTCATTAAACACCTCAATGTAATTCATTATGCTTTGCTTACTTTAACAACTGCCCCAAATACTGTTCTTCAGCCTGTTTTCAATCAGAATTGAGACAGTTTGAATTGGAAATTACATGTAATGAGATATAGAAATGTTTCTACAAATATTTAACCTCAGACTTAGGCAAATATTGAGTTTATTCACATAATTCTGAAATTATCTTTTTAGACTATAAAGTACCATCAGCTGTGTCTCTCCTTTATTATTGTATTCTGCTCATTTCTTGTGGTTTTGGCTTTCTGGAAGTTAAAAACAGGTGGTGGTTTTGACTATTTTATTTTCCTCGTTCAAGACATTTCTCAAAAGACATGTCTCTTCAGTGTAATCCCTGGTTTGCATTCTGTCTCCCATCTCAAAAGCTAATACAACAGGCCTAACACTGCTTCCACTTCTGGCCAAGCACTAAAAAGAAAAACAGCTTCTCTGAAACTAATGCCTTCTTGATTTATTCTAAGGTGTTCCATGACCAGAGATACCTATTAAAATACAACATACTACAGACATCAGTTTAATCTAAACCTTCTCTTGCATGACAGTCTCCATGCAACACAGCTGACCTTCCCTGGACAGCAAAGTACTTACAGACTCACTGCAGTTTCTGCCTCTGGTAGCATCTTCCTCTCAAAGGTTAGTTTACCTTTTTTTTAATCTCGGTGTTTTGAACTGTATGAAAAAGTTACTGGGCTGAAGTTACTAGCTTGTCACTTGGAAGCCAACCCATGACCTCAGGTTATAGGCCCTTAAGTATTTGCTGGACTACATCTTATGTATATAGTGTGCTGCTTTCCTGCTTATTTATCTAGAGCCCATCATTAAAAAGCATGTGAATATTCTTATTTTTTCTGGAAATTAACATAAGTAGGCACAGTTTACCATGTCTATCTTTATAAGCCATTCATGTATTTACAAAAAAGTTACAATTTAATTCTGCAGTCTCCTCATTTTCACTTCTGCAGGCCTCAGCTTTGTAAAGATTCAGACACAAATTTAACATTAGTAAATAGAATCCAGCACTTATTTGCAAAATACACCATTTTATAAAAAATACAACATTAAAACACTTCCTGAGGTTTTTGCACTATGCTGCGTGCAATCTGAAGTAAAGTTACATTACTTCTGTTGGCTGGGGGGCAGCTACAGACTAAAGGCTTAAGATGCCACTGCACAGTGACTTGCACAGAATTCCTTTTCCTAATGCATTTGACAATTTTTAGTGTTGAAGTCAGTTAATGATTAGCAGTGGCAGGTAAGTGTACCTAAGAAATCCCTTTAACCAAAAATATTTGTAAAAGGATCTCTTGGCCATATATACACCACAACTGACAAAGGTTCCTCTACACAGTCTAGAAAACACTGATCTGCTCCGTCACAAATTCCATCTAATGAGCTATGTATAATTAATTATTAGAAATTTTGAAAAGTTGGATGCAATCTATGGAGAAAAGGTTCTTCTTTCCAAAGAAGTTTGCCATATCTACCAACGGCTTGAATCCATTGAAAATCACTTGAAAGCCAAAAGACTAACATCACTCCTCTGACGAAAACTCACAAAGAATTTTTGGCTTGATACTGCATCATATATACTGAGGAAAATTTTGACCTAGAAAATGATTGTGGTACAGTGAACTAAAAATAAAAATAAAAAAATCTTCAACATCCCCTCTTGGCACTGCCTTACTTGATAAGTGGTGCAAATATCCTAAATAAAGGGTAGGCGGGGAAAAATTAGGAAACATGAAATATCTGATTAGATTCTTCAGCAAATAATACTGCTTTAGAATCTCTAACATCCAACTGTCTATAAAAATATAGCATACACTAATAGTTGAAACGTGGGTGTGTTAAAGATCAATTTGCACTCAGTATCATTTTCATTAGAAACTGTTCTATCAAACTTTCCAGCTAAACACATTTGCGTTATACATAGCAGAGAGTTGGAAGAATTTCAGGAAGCTCAATGTGTCACAACTGGTATAGATGATGAAGGCACCTTTTCCTCTGAAATAATAAAGAAACTCACTGCATCAGTTCTGCACTACAGCACTTTGAGACTTTGAGCTTGGAGGCACCTTCAGCTTCCAAAATGTGTAAAAAAAAGTCAACAATAATTTGTAGATCTGAAAGAATGTATGTCATTTTCTGTATGAGAAGTCATGAGAGCTATAGGATGAGAAGTAGTGTGCAGAGTTAACTAGTTACTGATGAGGACTCCAAGAATATTTTTGAAAAGTCTGTACAGATGTATTATAAATAAAATAAAATAAAATAAAATAAAATAAAATAAAATAAAATAAATCCTTAAAGATACACTTACAGTAGTACATTTTGATATAACACCACTGGAAGGAATGAATAATGGCAATATAAAATTTTGCTAATCTCATTTAGAGTCTCTCTTTACTTGGTCAACAGACAAAAGTCAAAGGGTGCTTAACACAGCCATGTACTGAAAGTAATTGAAGTCTAAGATGGCAGCACACTGTAAGCAAGAAGGGTATTCAGCAGAACAGGTAGTTACATTAACACAGAGTATCTCCAAATTCACAAACTCTCTAAGTGTTTGTGTTTCATGGCAGTATCAAAAGTTTCCTTGCCTCAAGACATTAAGAATACATTAAGAAAATACCTTCTGACTTAAACTGCTTTTTTTTTTTTTTTAATTAGCTACCTCAATACATGTAAAAATCTACTAATTGCTAATATAATTGCTAATAGTCTTCCAATCTTGAATATCGTTAGGAGTGGTGGTGTCAACTAAACCATAAAATTCTGTGTGGTTTGTGAAAGCTATCATGTACACTTTTTTTTTTTTCTTTCATGTTTTATATACTGCTAAAATGTAAAATTGTCATTAGATAACAGACACATTCCTTGAAAGCACTAGAAAAAAAACTAGTAATCTCCTTTTATAAGTAATAAAAAATCAGTTTATTTCAGTAAATCCAGCATATCAAGTGATCAATAAGTTTTATCCTAGTAGAGCCATGAAGAATTTTTGACCATTTTAAAACCATTTGAACAGCTGTTATTCTCAGACTTCAATCTGAATTTAATATTCACTCATTCCTAATCAAGCACAACATTTCAGAGCAATACATATTTTTTTTCTTTCCTCCTTGTAACTGAGGATACATTCCCATGTTCATTTTTTGGAGGTCTGACTGTTTAATATCATAACATGAATGAAAATCATCAAAAAGACTTTATGGTATCTGTCAGCTAGTTATTTCAATCCCACTATAAAACAGTATATGCTTATTTTTCTATCTTTCTTTCTCTCTCCCTATTGATTACATTGTAGACAAAAATAAACTCATGCAATAGATTCTACATCTTTTTCATACAGGGAAAAGCATTCAGATAATGTAGCACAAGTGCAGTAAAAGAAGCAAACATGATCATTGCATAGTCACAATGTTAGCAAAGGACCTTGTCCTGTAGATGCAAAATCAATTTTTGAGCCAGAAAAGTTGCAGCACTAATTTGCCTAACATTCCAGTGAGCAGATTCAAGAGGCATACCTTATATTCTTGGAATTCGGCTTCCTGGAAATTTCCTCCTTCAGTATTAAGGTATATTGCTTTCTGTCCATCTTTAAAGGAAAGGAAAATTTGCTAAAAAGAAAAGATTGCAACTAATTCATGGCACCAGGAAAAAGAAATATCTTTCCTGTCATATCTTCTATATCTAAGGTCCATAGCACAGTGTATAATGTTGTAAATTCTTGGGACCTTTTCAAAACATGAGATACTCTGATGTAAATGGGTATGTGCAAGTGGTGTAGTAAGAATCATGGACTTCTCCCCCACTTGTATGCAAGAATTCCTCTATATTAATGGTAACAGTCCTTTAACCTAAAAAAAGTCTCTTGTTACACAACAGTTTCTCTATGCCTGGACTGCCCAGCAAATACAGAGAACAGATTTAGAAAAGGAAGTAATTTTTAATGATTACTTATATTTGTAAATAAAAGGCAGTCTTCTGATACGTGTGCTCTTCTTTGGTCAAATGGAATTGACTACAAGAATGTCAAGTGATTTTATGAATTTTTGACTACTCCAGGGACTGTGGAGACCTTGTGAACATTCAGAGTCCCAGGGAACAGTCTGGGAAGTGTTCTGCATTGACCCAGAGGGTAAACAAATGAGGAAACTTCATGATGCAAGCCTACAAGGAGTTCCTTTCTCTTGGTCTTGTCTACACTTTCTCCCCAGGGAAGGATGTTGATCATGCCCCTGATTTAGGGCATAAGGGTTTGGCTTTCCAATAAGTGACTGAATACTACCCACAGTCTTAAAGATGGAACAGAATTGAAAACCTGCCAAGCAGTCAGAAGTGCACTTCCAAAACAGTCAACTTCTTTGTCATTTACTTTTTCTCCCCAAAAAGTTTATTCTGTAATATGCTTATCTGTGTACTCGTAGCCTTCTGCTTCTTAGATTTTTAGAAACCTCATACTGCTAGGCCATGTTTTAGTAGTGTCATGTTAAAAGGCAAATGTAAGCTCAAATCAAAAGTAAGACAAATCTCATTCAAAAGCACCAGTAAAAACTAAAGTTATGTCTGTAGACCAGTGGAAATTCATGTGTAGAGTACTGCCCATAACACAAGAGATACAGATTTGTTAGGGGTGTGAATGGGTGTTGACCATGACAAAAACTGCCTTAAATCAGCAGGAATTTTGTACAACCTATTTAATCACAAGTATCCTTACACATAGTTTAAAGCAAATCTTTTTAATACCATGCACTTAAAATTTAGCCTAGATAGTAGTCTGCTGAGTACACACTTTGAAGGGTCCTGAATTTCAGAAAAGGATCTTTTAAGGTCTCTTGTAGGAGTTCTGGTGCATTCTCATATAACATAATTTTGATACTTTAAAAGCAAAATTTTCAACTTGACAATCAACCATTCTTTTTCACAAAATATTCTGCAAAAATGCTCCCTTTCTAAAAATCCATGATTTTTAATGATATTTTCATTAATAAGATATAATCTCATATTTATACCTTTCCTGTCACAGAAAAGGGGTTTCTCTGACATAGACACATAAATTTCCTCTAAATAAGTGTGTTATTTTTTAAGCTTTATAAAAGGAACTTGCTCTGCCAATAGAGAAAAAAAAATATCCCCTTTTTTTCCCTTATGCTGATCATTCTACTGCTTTTGAGAAGATTTCCTCACTGGAAAATAATCCTAATACTGTCCAAGGTCAAAAAGGAATTGCCATTTGATGGGTGTTTGGTAGGCTGTGTGAAAGGAATCTGCAGTCTCAGTTTAGTTGCCAGTCAACAAATATCCAACAGCTGTCATTAATTGGCAGTCTTGTTGGCAGCCTCTGTAGAAAGGGCAAAGGCTAATGGATGTGGAAGCTGACCTATTTTTTGACTTTATTAGTAGTTCTGTAGAACAGGCTTTTCAGTGTGAAGAGGTGAATGCTGGTTCTTACAGCCGTTGCTCAGGCTGTAGGCTTTCTTTGGATAAATAAACCTAGTCTCCAAAGCTCCCAGTCTGGCATCTTTCATACATGCTAAAACACAGTCAAAAAGAAATATTCATACAAATAGTAACTTGATGATACTTTATTTTCAACAGACCATATTAGCACTCACGCTGAGAAGGCTATATATCCTTCTCAGTATATCCAAGTTTCTTTCCAGAAAGCTATTTGTTAATTAACTGTTCCTGTTTCTTTTTCCAATAATATTGTCAATTAGATATGCATATCTTCTGCCAAATGATAACCCTCATTCTGTTATTGAGCTGTCTGTAATTTCTAACACTATTAACTAGGTTCATTTTCCAGGCAATGTTTACTGAATTTAAATACTTGGCAATGTCTTTGTAGGCCAATCCGTAATGAAGTGTTACTTCCTATCTATGGTACCCCATATGCCAATTCATTTTCTACATTCACTTTTCTGTAATAGGCAAAGTTTTCAGTACCACTGATGAGCTTGTCTATATAAAAAAAGCAACCTCTACTCCCTTCTGCTCCTGCATCAGTTTGCTAGCTATGTCCCAACAGCAAAATATTTATCACAGGGGAGGATAAAAAAGACAAAAGAGATGTCAGCTCTTTTGATTGTAAATGCAGGTTGCAATCGTGGCATTATAGAATATTCATCCTCTAGCTTGTAAACTGAGCTTAATATGGAAAAAAAGTGGAATATGGAAACTGAAAGAAATAAAGTACAAAGCACAGTGATGTAATTTCTTCCGTGCATACTTGTAACAATACTGTGACAATATTGTTTTGCTTATAGCAAAATTCCTAAACTGAAAACAAAACACAACTCATTCACCAAGTAGATTTTGATATCACAGTCAAGAGTAAAAAACTGATTTATTCAATGCAAAGGAGTATATTTGTTTACTATAATTCTATCTGTTTGATGAACCTGAAGGACTCATATTTTAGGATTAGAAGGCATATACATCACTGCAAGTAAGATATAGACACTTGTGCAAATGGTTGATTCATGTTCTTTTCCAATCAAATTTTCTCACTTTAAAGATATCTTTTGAACTTTAACTAGTTTGTTTTAATTTCCTTTTACAAAAAGTTAATTTCCAGCTTTGTAAGCTTTAATTTTATGGGAATCTTTTTGGCTTAAATCAGCTTCTGAATTGGACATATTAATTTTCCATTTGCTTGCCAAGCAGACAAGTACAAAACTTTCCAAAACTTTATTAAAACCTTTTTTTTTTTTTCCTTTTTTTTTTTTGTTTGTTTGGTTTGGTTTTTTGTTTGTTTATAACACAGTTGTGTTTTAGCATTCATGTGGGCTTTCAGCCATCAAAACTGTTTTTCATTGCTCTAAATGTGCTTATTTATTTACCTTTCCAATAGTTTGACATTTGATGTATTTAATTTTCTCTATGGAAAAACATTAAAGGGAAATTACAGTACATTGCTCTTGTATTTTTTTCCCTCATAAAGCAGATTTTCATGCACTGCAGACCTCTTGATAAGGTGAAGTCCATTAAGTTTAGCACGCAGTGAGTTAGATCTTTTTAGCCACTGTCTTACCACATGTCAATATTCAAGGACTGGGTAACTGATCACTGGTCTCATACTCCAATTCCTCATAAATTTTTCTTTAAAGACTCTTCTATTCGAGTGCCATGTTTTCAACTTAAAATAAATCACCAGTCAGGACAACATATCAAACCATCTGAAATAAGCTTGATAACATTTTCCAGCTGGAATGGTTGAACCACATCACATGTGCTTTTTCCTCTTTGGTAAATGCAGAAGTTTTATAACTATCTTATCAAGTTGTATTAAAGTTATGAAAACAAACAGAAAATGAGGTATCCTTCATTGTATGAAAAATTAAAAAACTGAGCTTCATTTAAGCATGAACACTCTCAATCCAAAATATTTTGTGTGCCAGTTATAAGAACTTGAATGTCACAAACCATGTGTCAAATCATCTTTCCTGTAACCTACCTGTTAAGAAAGATTCATAAAAGTATCATTCAAAGTAAATGAGCATTTACATACACACCCCTTGTCTTTCTGTATGTCTCTTTTTCCTTCAAAGGTAAGAGGTTATGTAGTGCTCCATGACAACAGCAAGTTGCCATAATTATAGATGGATGTCACAGAGGAGACAGTGAGACAACTACACAGGCAAAGGGATGACACCAACTTTTTCAAAGAAGAAATTCCATGTACCTAATCTAGGTCTGTCATTTGCCCTTCACACTTTGAACTGCTTGAGGTTTTTTTCTTATGGTTTTCTCAAACTTTCCATTTGTTTTACTTTCAAAGGTTGCAGCTTCAACAGCAAACTTCCATCACATCCATACCCCTTCAAATATGGTTTTCAAGGAGGAAAACAGGATCTAACCTCTTCTCTTCAAATTTATGTTTTCCAGTGATGGTCAATACAAAATGTTTTCCCATTGCATTTCCTCTGCCTTTCTACTGCTTATAGACCAGATGAAATATTATTCTTCTTCCTATTGTATTCATTACCTGTCATTTTCTTTTGATAACCAGAGTTGACCACTATTTTTGATGCATAATCATGACAATTTAACCTATATTTGAAAGTATCAGAGGCCTTACTGACACAATGAGTTGCACATCTTAACCTACAGTAACATTTATGTAATTTCACCCATGTCCATATACCTGCAAGACAGACTTGGATTTCTCCTGTCTATGCTTAGAGTTCTAGCATAAGCTGAATCACTATCTGGTGATGTTCATCTCTTTGCAGTGGTCAAAGAAGGTCATTAGACATCTTTCTAGATCTGTCCATTAACTTTTAAAAGACATCACAAATTCAAACATCTAATCAATTCGACACTAGTTTATTTCCACTGAATTTATATCAGCTTCTAAAATTAATTCTGGCCTCATTACCCAGGAGTTTGTACCAGGTTTGCACTAGATTTGTAAAAATATTTTTAAAAAATAATGCACATTGCTGTAGCTTTACAGACCAACAAGGCCAACTTAAAATTATTTCTCAACACATTTCAGAGAAACAAAGTTTAAGGAATAAAAAAATAATATTTCTGAAATTCAGTCACAAGAAGGTTACTGCACTTTACCACTAGTGATTTCAATAGAAACATAACAAAACAAGCATGTTTCTAAGGTGTTGAAATATGTCCTTCCACACTGGAAGAACAATAGATAATTTTACAGAATAGACATCTGCCCATTTTCAGCATTTCTTACTTGAAAGTAAAGTTACTCCTGTCATTTAAAGGATTTGCTTTTTAAGCAGACTCTCCTGCTGTAACATAGAAAAGGTTCTGGTTACAAAGGAAAGTATTCTTGTCTCATATTGATATTACCAAAGGTGATGAGATTACTGATGCTAACTTGAGATGTAGCCATTCTTTCTGAGCCACCATATCATACCTGCACATATCATATAATACCTGAACAACTCAGTGGACCATCTTAGCTAAGCTAAATTTTTATGAGATGG
The DNA here is from genome assembly GCA_024611175.1 of Megaceryle torquata. Taxonomy (NCBI): domain Eukaryota; kingdom Metazoa; phylum Chordata; class Aves; order Coraciiformes; family Cerylidae; genus Megaceryle; species Megaceryle torquata. The sequence goes on along the minus strand of JANIJG010009277.1, from coordinate 71,035 downwards.
AAATCATAAGATTCTTCAGTTCCTTGAGAATTCAGACAGTAATTCAGTATCTTGCTACAAATAAGCAGAGGTACTTAGCATTATACCATCCAACACTGATAGTGAGTGATCCAGCCCAATCAAAACACCAGTCTTTCTGTTAGTGGCAGGTAGAACATGGCATCATGATCAGAATGCAGTTGGTGAAGATTAATAAAGCAGTTCTTGTTTCATTATTAGGAGTAAAACATACCACAGAAACACTCACTTCTTGGAAACTGAATGAAATATATATTAAAATGAAATTAAGGAGGTACACAGGCTGTTGGAAATTAGACACATGAATTTCCTGCAACTTATACTAATGACTTGCAGATACACCATTCAAACTATATTTCTGTCAGATCTCATAAATTCAGCAAGATTGGAAGTGGTTAGCAAAGGAAACAGAAATCTCAAAGGAGTATCACGTGTAAAGCACGAAGTGATGCTGACAAGTCAGTCAATGACTCTTTTCCCTTTGAAACTATGACACAAGGTGTGTAATGTGCCATTGTGCTGTTGGTAACACCTGAAGGAGAGAGAATTTAATTCAGATAACTAAATCTGGTTTCTTGGCTCAGTTTCAGATGCATATTTTTCTTCACATCCTGCCTTTTGAAGAGCTCTTGTCAAGTGCTGGAGTGCATTATGAAGTAGTACTACCTGAAAGGAACTTTTAGAGAGGGGGGTGTTGGTCTGTTCTCACAAGTCATGTCTTCATAAGACAAAAAGAAATGGCATCAGGTTCTGCCAGGGGAGGTTTAGGTTGGATATTAGGAAAAACTTCTATACTGAAAGGGGTATCAAAGACTGGAATGGGCTGCCCAGGGAAGTAGTTAAAACACCATGCCTGAATGTATTTAAAAGCCGTCTAGATATGGTGCTCAAGGATATGGTGTAGTAGGGGCTCTGGTGGAGTTAGATAATGGTTGGACTTGACGATCTTAAAGGTCTTATATAATCATAGTGATTCTGTGATTCTGAGTTTCAGTGCTTCATGTCAGGCATGGCCTGAGCATCTGCAGACACTCTGCATTTGGTAATTTACCTACACATTTACAAAATGTACCAAATGACTCGCTATAACTGCATATTGTTTGACTGATAAAATTTTAAACTGAGTCCAGACAGAACCCTTTGGTATTGAATTAGTTACATACTATAGTGTTCCTTCAGGCACTTCAATGTAATTGAATTTTTCAGCTTAATTTTTGAGGGGGTTGATACTACCCATACTGTACTATCATCCACCTTTGAACTGTACTGTCATCCACCTTTGATCACCTAATTCTGTAAAAAATATGACTGCTCTATGAACCACAAGATCTCTTTTTCTGAAGATAAATAAAAATCTCAGTGGTTTTGATGGGCAGGCCATAAACTGAAATAATGAAATCATGCTTTACATCTTCCTATAAAAAAGTGTTGACCATAGCTTACAGAACTGAAACAGGTTATTTTCTAAAAGGGACCTTTTTGCTTCATTAAGAAGGAAGTAAAACACATCAGAAAGGAAAGAGTAAGTGCATGAATAGCCATAACTGGTATTTCATTTCTTTCTGTCCTTCAAAGAACAGTTATTTCATACTAGGGCTGACATCACCAATACTCACTAGCATTCAGTGTGTGCTTAGGATAAGGATGCCTATCTGCCTAGACAGTAAACACAAAGAAGAGAAGTGTATGAGAGGAGACAGTGTGTGTGCCTGCCATGCGCACATGTGTGGTGCATGCATGTGCTTCCATACACACTTCTTCTGCACCTCCATCCTACTTGCTGTGGGATGTTGTAAGAAGCAGAAAAGACCTTGACTCTGTGTAAGTGCTGCTCAACAATAACTAGAATATTCCCGTGTTATCAACACTGTTTCCATCACAAATCTAAAATATACCCCCATACCAGCTACTGTGAAGAAAATTAACTCTATCTCAGCCACAATCATTACAGACATTTCAGGAAAGCTGGTGATATGTAAAATTACTGAGGGAAAAACCAGAAGAATGACTGGAGGATTGGAAACTAGTTTACAATTAAGAACTTGAAGAGACCAATATACTGACTTGAAGAGAAATATAGTGTCCCTGTTACAGCCATAAAAGCATTGATATGGAGCAACATTTTTCAACAGAGGATTCTTTATCAGAGAAACCTGCAGCACCACATCAGCCTTTGGATGGTAAACTTAGGCAAAGTCAGATCAGAAGAAGCTGGAAGCTTGTTTAAGGGACTTTTTTTCTTTGAAGATAATTTATTGGTGTAATGTTTTGTTAACAATTATAAGAGCCCTTGTGGAGATTATAAGATATATTGCTGAATGCCATGCTCTAGTTCAAAGTAGGGAATGCCTATGGATGAAGTGATACTGGAGTTAAATTATCAAAGTGATCCCTTTTGGCATTCTGGAAATGGTATCTTACATTCAATCTTGCTATAACTGAAGTTTCAAAAGTGTTTGATATCAACAGTAAAGAAGAAAATATGAAAATAAAAGCTTTACTTATGTTAAATTTTACAATCCACAGCCAAAATACACATGGCTTTTACTCTCATGCTTTGCTCATGAGCCAGAGGCAGATGTGAACACCTGCACAGCACATATTTTTAGGAGATTTTTTATTATTGGTGTGTGATCTAAAAAGACCTTCCTGTTGACGGTTTTGTCTATCAGGAGATCAATAGTTTTTCTAGTTATTTTTAAAAGAATTAAAAATAACAACCACATGCTGAAATGCCAAACCAGATCGAGAAAGAAAACAGAAAGGAAATATATCTTTTAATGCAACAACAAAAGCAAAATCCCACTTTTTTGATCTGCTTAGACTGCACTGTAAAACCAAAAGGGATGTGAAGCTTCCAAATCCAGCTAAAATGTTTTTCTTTACTATATCATGTACTGAAGTTTTATATCTAAATCAAGGATGCAGCTTTTTATAACAGTAGTGAAAAAAGTAAAAACTTCATAATCAAGTAATATTTTAAGTTCTTTTAATGTAACAGAAGTTATGTTCCATTTCAAGATGAAAATACAACCCCAAACTTGCATTTGAACCAAAGAATATTCAGTGGTATCTGCTTCTTTATGATTCACCTTCATGCAGATTCGTAGATTCAGATGTCTTATTCTTGAACAGAATCCTGCCCTTGGATCTCAATTTATTTACTTAAGTATGGGTATTTGTGATGCCCCTGAACAACTCACAGGGGTTCTAGCTGCCAGGCTGGATGGACCCAGTTGTGCTATAGGTGTTGTGTCATATCTCACAACATCAGATGGACAACTTAAACAGCATAAGGCTTTTGCTTTTACATAGCTGAACCAGATCTAGATGATTCTTTTAAGGCAACCTGGATGCTTGAAACCCTAGTGAGTATGAGATTTGTTTCTTTGAAGTGGCTGAAACTCAAAAGGATGAAAGAAATTCTAGAATAATATGTTTCTCACGGAATTTACAAGTTTATTCAGGACACAGTGATTCACACATTTCATTTGATTTAAAAAAAATCTGACAGAAACTACACCAAATTCAGATAAAATTCTTCTAAATTTTCTGCCAGTAGTCTCCACTTCCAGGATCCACCATACACTTCCACAGCACAGGGCCTTTTCACTGAGAGTGTTGATATAATTTGCTTTCACAAAAAAATCTAACTGCAACTAAGCTTCAGAATACATAAACACTTCAGGAAACACAGTTACCTTTCTCCATGCAGTTCTGCTCAGCACCTTGTAGGAAAGTGATCCAATAACAGAATGCGTTTGATTTCTGCTATTTCCTGTCCATCTTGGGTTACTGTCATAAAAGAAATTAATGATAGGCAAATCTGCCTGCAAAAATAGGCTGGAAATAGGCATTCTCAATGGATTTCTAACATCTTTGGCTTCCCCTCAAGCTGGAAATACCACAAAAGCAACCTTCCGGTAGTGTTTGTATTTCAGCACATCTGGTTTTATGGCCAACTGGAACCCGGAAGTTTAGAGCATATAAAAATGAACAATTACCTCAAGAAAGTTAACCAAAGCATCAGAGGTCCAATTCAAGTTTTAAGAAACATTCAATTCCATTGTTATTTTAGCCCATGTGCTCACCCACCCCTAACTGTTGGGACCGTTGCTTGAAAGCTCTGTTAAATAAATATATAACAGCATAGTACAGAACTGAGGGTTTAAAAATATTTTTCAAATGCTACTTTTTGCTAATATTTGGTAGGATATCATCACCTCCTATTTATAGATGACAGAAGGGAATCAGAAAAAATGGATGGATCTTGCAGATCAGCGATACTGATCAGTGATCAGCATCTGTGAGAATATTAAAGCCCAGAGGTTTCACTTTTTTTGCCCTCCCAATCCTTAACTATATTCTTTCTTCTTTCAGCCATTATTCATTATTCTCCTTCCCCTTCATTTTCTATTCACCCTTTTCAGTGGAAAAAAATCTTCCTGAGTATTGTAATGCAAACAAAACTGTGGTAAGGAACAAAAATGCAAGTAGTCTTACATTCTTACAAGGTCTCTGGGATAGGAGAAGACTTAAATTACAAAAAACTCCAAGCATTTAACAGCATTTTCATTGGTACAGAAATGTAGGAGTTTTAACCACATATATGGGTGTTTATTATGTTCTAATTGAGATCATTGCTCAGAAAATTCTGGATTTCCAAATTTTCAATTAGTTGCAGGAATCTATGTACATTAAGTATAGTAATTTGTAGTAATGGATGTCGGAAAGGTCCTTAGAGAAGAAAATGTGAAAGAAGCTAAGTTTTCCTAGTATGTTTTCAGGATTTTTAATGATACTTATGTTTTCTTATTAAAGAATTTTTGTATTTTTCAGTCACATATGTCCACCTTTTATTGACATTACAGTGTCTGAAGTAGTTCTTCTCCCACAGCCAAGAATCTGAAAGCTGTACACCAAGCCAACTCTCCTTCTGTTTTCCCTTGGAAAAATCCACAAGAATGTTGATACTTACTTTAAAAAAAAAAGTATTCTAAAATGCCAGCACTGATTTCTATCCAGTTTGCTCTAGCTATGCCAGATGCTGTAAGGAAAGTTGTTTCTTTTTTGTGATGACTAAATGTTCCCATTTTGATGACCAATATAATCTGCAGTCTGTTAGATGTATTCATGCTTAATCCGAAAATAATTTAACAAATGGAATAAAGTTAATAAGGAAACTTTCTCACTGGAGGGATCATTAAATATAAACTTCTGTGTTCATTTTATGGATATTTTTACTACTTATTTTCAGAAAAACTTACTGCATCACTGACAGATATTTCTACATGGAAATGTATTCAAACACCTAAGCTTCTGTTTTGCCTGTGCATCACACAAATTACATCTGGCTGGCACCTAGATGCGAATCTCTTAAGCAGGAAGATTCACCTATGCTATAATGACGAAGCAGGAAATTTTCTAGTGCCAAGACAAAATATGGCCTCCCTGACATGCACAAATTCCAGTAGCTCATCCTAGCTACTTCCACCTGACAGGTTTTACAAGACACTGAAATATCAACTTGATGCATGTGAATCAAAACATGATTCCTTTCACTGTCTTGTCAATCAATCCACAGTTGCTGTGCTGTGAGGTTTCAGCCGTACCTTTTCAGGCGGGCTCCAACCTACCTCAGGCATTGCAAGTGCTGTCTATAGCTGAAGAGGTGTGGCAGATACTACAACTTCTTTAGAATAATTATTGCTGACATTTATCCAGTACATATACATTTTGTTCTGTTTGGGGGATCAGAAAAAAAGGCCACAGACATTTTTGAGGTCAGTGGAGGTTGACAGATGACAAGGAAAGAGCAGTCAGAGGAGGAGGAAGAGGATGTGTGCTACAGTGGAGCTGGAGGTATTCTCCATGCCCTTCTCCAGGAGCTCAGTGACAAACTGCTCCTCATTTTAAGACAGTTGGTAGTAGTGTGTGGAGTTACAGTTCAGGAAGAAGCTCATGAATGCCGATGCTGAAGAACAAATGTCAAATTGCTTAAGTATCTGAAAAGCCACAGCCACCTAAACCTGTTAAAAATTCATTGTCTGGAGAGGAAGATTTGAAGTTTATTTTCGATCTTTTTTTGAAAAAAGGTAAACTTTTTGTTAATAGAAAGACTTTCAAACAGAAATGATTAAATTTTGTTTTGCACTAAATAGCTAAGTTGTTATTTGTATCTTGCCCCCTTTTTCCAGATTCCTCCCTTCCTTTTCTTCCATATTCCCACCATAACTAGAAAGGTAATGGATGGGAAAACTTAGAGGAACAAAGTTCATGGAATGATTTGTTTTCCATTGAAGACACAAGGGAACCATAATGATAAGTTCCCAATTACCAAAGTTCCAGCAAGTGTTTGAAGAGATTAACATAAATGATCACTTAATGTTATTTCCTTCATCAAATATTATGGATAAAAATTCACAGAATTTCTGCTGTATCAGGTGGAGAGTGATTGCTAACTTCCCACAGGAGTCTTCCAGAAATACAGTAATGGAAGAAGGAAGCAATATTTAGACTTTTACTAAAAAAAAAAAAAAAAAAAACCATCTCTCTTTACATAGACATCTTACTCAGCTTTATCTCTCTTTCCTGCTAAAAGTCTTGTAAAGGGTGGTTGTAATGAAGTGTGCTAAGGTAATATTGGGGTTCTTTACCAGAGATGGCCATAGGTTTAGAATCAAAATTACCATATTTGCAACAGTCACTGTTTTCCTGATGATTAACAGTATTATTTAATGATCCTGTTTTGAAACGTGGATTTAGAGCTAAGTCTGCAGATGCTAAACAATGTTAAAAGAACTATTTTGAAGCAACTGTCTTTCTTCACAGATGTTTTGGAGTCAAAACTCTGGAATGGTTGGTCTTCATGGAAGACACTCAGTGCAAGGTTCTCTCCTATCTCCTCCTGCCCATTGTGTTTGTAACTACAGAAAGACAGTCTGGATATACCTTTACTGGGCTGTATCTCTGTCTCATCCTACACATTGATGGAAGATAATTCATCTTTAGGCAGAGAACAATCTCTATCAGGTATGTGTTTAGAACACTTCTTCTGAAAGACAACTTACTTAGATGTTCATAGTGAGACCACATTTGGTGTATTCTGTTCAGTTCTGGTCTCCCCAGTTCAAGAGGGAGAGGGAAATACTAGAGAGAGTCCAATGGAGAGCTACAGAGATGATGAAGGGACTGGAACATCTCTCTTATAAGGAAAGGCTGAGAGACCTGGGACTGTTTACCCTAGAAAAGAGAAGACTGAGAGGGGATCTTATTAATGTTTACAAATATCTGAAGACTGGGTGTCAAATAGAAGGGGCCAGTCTCTTTTCATTTGTGCCCTGTGATAGGATGAGAAGCAATGGTCGCAAGGTGAAATACAGGAAATTCTACCTAAACATGAGGAAAAACTTCTTTACTGTGAGAGTGACAGAGCACTGGAACAGACTGTCCAGAGAGATTGTAGGGTTTCTTTCTCTAGAGACTTTCAAGACCCACCTGGGTCTATCTGTTCCTGTGTGTCCTGCCCTAGGAGTTCCTGTGTTGGCAGATGGGTTGGACTCAACGATCTCCAGAGATCCCTTCTAACCCCTACCATTCTATGATTCCATGATATTTAGGGACTGAAGGTAGTACAGGTGAAGCTTTACCTACCAACAGCCCACTATAGGATCCTGATTATTGGGATGAAGAGGGAGTGTTAAGGAGCTTATTTTTTTCAAAGAACACACTGCATATTTTACATCTGAATGCTTAAAGATAACAGTTTTCTAGATTTACTGGACATTCAGGAGCATCATTTTAAAGAGACGAACTGCTGAATGGGTGTTCTTTATGACATAGCCTCTGTTTTGGTATTTGTTTCTGAAACCCTCTCAACAGATGTATTAACTTTCCAGGTATGCTACAAATTGTTTCTGTTCTTACAGAATTTTCTGAAGGAAAGAGGGAAAAGGATTGAAGAAACAGCTTTCATGTGATTTGATACAGTGGGAAGAAAAATTGTATCTAATAGTCCCCACCTATGTTCCACCCTTCATTGGAAATATGAACAGGCCTAAGGGAGTGGAAAACCCCATGTTTTGAATACATGCTACTAAACCAGCACAAGAAAATCTTGCAATTTGCATGTTGTTACAAGCCACATATCAAGGCAAGTCTCTGTTATTTAGTCTCTTCTCACAAGAATGAAGCAGTCACAAAGCAAATTCCCTTTCACACACAATATTTAAGTGCAAATTTGCAACTTTCATTTACAAACTCTGCACACCACTTACCAAGCCTGGTCATTCAGCTACCACACAAGCAGTGGACCTGCTCAACCTGATTTTGTTTTCATTTCAAATTTTGATGCTTCTACTATTCTTCTTCTTAGTCAAGGCAATTACAGAAATGAGATTTCATCTGAAAAAGCTGTTTTTTTAAGGTTAGATACTGCTTTTAATTTTAAGCATTCTCTTCCCTGTCTCTTCCTTAACATTGAAAGGAACAGCCAAAGAAAAACTTGAAAATGTCAAAATGTTAAGGAAAATAAATTGCATTTTTGAGAGGTCAGTGACTCACTGCAGCAAGGCCTGTTGAAACATACCCAAAGTGAAGGTAGATGTAATTCCACTAACACAAAAGAATTAGAATTTCCCTATATCCTTTCCCATGCAGAGGATGAGGAAAACCATGAAATTTCAGTTATATTAATATGTGAAATAAAACAAAAGAATGTATGTTACATGAAGCCAGGTCATTACACTGAATTAGTTCTGCACAGAATTGTCTGCTTTCCTGTTGATTTAGCAATCATTCGAGCCTAGTTCAGTACATCAGGTTTTAGCAAGTGTTTTGGTTCCTCCTGAATTATCTGTGAATCAGAGTTTAGGTGGAAGCTGAGTACCTCTGCCCCTGAACCCTGATATTTCTGAGTTTATGGGGATGTAGGATGAAAATCTGTATTAAGCTTATGTGGTAAGGTTTTGGTATTGGAGGGCTGCATGTGTGGCCTCTGTGAGAAGACACCAGGAGCTGCCATCAAGTCAGAGAGAGCTCATTTCATCCAGCTAAAAGAAGGACCCACCTCTGGCCAAAGCTGAGCTCATCAGCAGCACCGGTGGCACCTCTCTGATAACATATATAAGAAAGGGTAAAAGATGCTGCTCAGGTGTGTGCTACAGAGCAGTGAGAAAATGTGAAAGGAACAGCCCTGTAGAAAAGCTGCCAAGCATTTAACACTATGGATAGAATGTGCTTTGACTCACTTCTAGATCCCAGATTATAGTCTACTGATTTTAACTGATGTATGTTGGATAAAACACATTAGCTCAACAGAATTTTAAATGCTTCAGTTTATTCCTTGATGAAGTATAAGTGCATACTTTTATTCCTCATCTGCTTTCAGAGTCTGTGTCCTGGGGATTCCCTTTTAATTAAGATGTATTTTGTCTAAAATAATCTCAAACCATTAACAGGTGATTGAGTGAAAAATTAAGTGGCCATCTAATTTTTCCAAGTATAGTAGCTTTAAACACTTGTAACAGATATTGGATTAAACTGTGCTGTCAAATTAATTAAAGAAACCAGTATCAAGCAGTCTTCATCTTCACTCTTTATTTTCCACATTCCTCCTTTTCTCTTTCATATCTTATAAAAGCTCTCATTAGCTTTTTCTAAAACAACCCAGGACATGAGATGCCAATTTTAGTTGGACTTCAGAGACTTCATGCTCTCTTTTTATTTATAAAGGTTCATGGAACTTGACACATCATGATACTTTATTCAACATTAAACTAATTTACATTACAGAGGAACTTCTATTTTGAAGTACATTTTCAGTACAGTAAGTGAAAACTTAGTTCTCACACTTTAAGAACTTCTTTTATCTATATTAAAATTGATTACCACTAATAAAGTCCAGAATTCTGTGTGATAAAAGGCTCATCTTCAATCAAACAAAATGACAGATAACAACAATGCTGAACAGGGGATCAGCAATAACCATATCAGAGACATGAGCCCCAAACCGGTCCTTCCCAGGGATGTCCTGGGAGAGTGATGGTCTAGGGTGAAATCCATTATGATGTGTCAAGTCAAGAGAGTCTCTCAGTCACCTCATTGCTGACTCCCCCATATAGCCGCATATGGGACTTATTATGGGTGCAGAAGAGAATCTTGGGCTTGCACAAGGCTTGTTATGGGATGTTTAAGATTAAAACCAAGAATGGGGAAAGGGAGGAATCAAGGTGGTTTGTGGATGAACAAGTGTGGGAAAATAGATGAGTGAAAGGGAACAGACATGTGTACACAGGAGCTGGTCAGGACACTTGCCTGGTCATGTGCTTGTACAGACTTGTGCCTGATCAGTGCAGCCTGTGTTGTCTTCTAATTAAACTGAATAGAGGGACTCTCTATTCTTCATGCATAAATGAGATTTCAGATACAGATACTGAAGCAGCCATAAGTCATTCTAGATACTGGAGAGACTGGGGGATGTAAAAGTTGGCTACTGGAGGGACCAAGAGGTGCAAGTCTACAACTGAGGACATTGTGCATCTTGAGTGAGTTGGCTGAGAGACCCATCCATTTGCTTGAGTATGTCTGTGTGTGAGGCAACTGGGGAATGTAGGATCCAAGGACCAGACTGAGTAAAATGTGTATGAGGACAGTTATGGGAAATATCCACGGTGACTTGGTGTGTGTGGTGTGTGTTGGTCTGTAAAAAAAAAATAAAAATTAAAAAAAAAATTAGTTGAGTATTTCAGTCTTAGTTAATTTAGTTTCAAACCTTTTTGTTTAGCTGTATGTAATTCACAAATAGAAAAGGTAAGGAAGTAATGGCTTAGTAACTGGCTATGACTTGAAATCTCTAAATTAAGATTAGGTGTTTTCTTGAAAAATATGTTCCAATTCAGCTATAAATTGTTATAAACAACAGACTGTGAAATTACATAATTTACAGAGTGGACCAGATTTGGTTGCATATACCTATTCCTCACTTCTGGCTCTGACAGATGAAAAATGTTCTCTGTATAAACCTAATTCTGCAATTGCAAATCCACATGTATTTTCTGTGAAACCAAATTTTTTGCACATTAAACCATTATTTTCTCCCAACATGTTTAACTATTCACATATTTCACATAAGAGTGATGCTATAAATTTTCTCTGGGCAGCCTTATAAAATATACTACAAAATATCACATTAGAATTAATTCCATGCTTTACTATTCACAGGTTGCATACATCACATTTATACATGCTGCCATGCTTTGTCAAATCTCTCAATGTGTTCTCATATTTTAAGTGGACTGAGCTTGTATGGTCTACATTTCCAGACATCCTGAAATGGCAACTTTATAAACAAAGATGTTAAAAGTAGAAAGGGATGTGCCTTGCTTTTCCCATAATTGAGGAAAGTGCTGCATGTCCATAGATAATGTCAGAAGTTTTGGTTGACATTAGACAGAGCTAACCACATATTACTGCAAATCCATTACATTTTCCAGGCCTGAGAATCAAAGGGATAATTTCTAATGCTTGAGATTTGTGTGGTAATCATTAAATTATCTGTGGCAAGTTGAAACTAGTATGATGATACAAATAATAAGTATCTCATGTTTTCGATAACTACATGCTAGATATAAAAACAGGTATTAATAAACATAAAACAGACATCTGCCCTTGCAATAAGTGCTTCTCTGAAAACTCTACCATCGTTACACTCATTTTTGGAAAATGCTGGGTTTGTAGCTACAGTAGAAATGGGAATAGATGCACACAAAATTAACAGATGGAAATATTACTTCACTAGACTGTCAAGTTATGCTTTCCACCACTGTTATATCACTTGGAATGAATTTTTCTGCTACTGTTAAAAAATGCAGTTGCATTTTCTGAACCAAAATTTGGCACTATCAACAGAGCTTTCTGCTTCCATTACAGTGCTTTTGGATTTTACTCACCATCTATAAGAACCACCTAAAAAATCAAGACCTTATGTGACTATCATCACTAGGACGTGTTCCTAGACAACATATCTTTTCTGTCTGCTTAAAAATTACAGTTTGGATAAAGCATATATTCAAATGAACTTTCTTCAGCTGTGTATTTCGACATAATAAATGAACAATCAGCTAAGAAGAATTTTAGCTTGACTCTTTTCATAGTTTTAAATACTAAGGAGTTCCTTCTTCAGAAATTATTTCTTCACACTCTATATCTTTTCTGCTGACACTTGTGAGATAGCTGGTGTGTTCCTAATCACCTGCCAAGACCTCACAGTTAAATCCTTCCCATTGGTATTTTACTGAATTGTTTTGCTGCCAATCCAGCCATTTAAAGAAATAACAGAATTTTAGCTTAAAAACTGGTAAGATTAAATGTATAAAACCACATAATATGATATGCTAATCATATTTGTTAGTCTTCTGAACTGCTAATAATTTCCTTGTGATCATAGCTGCAAATGACAGGTAATTTTAGCCAGTGGAATATGCAGTTAGTATCAAGAACTAGATTTTTTAAATGCTGTAAAATACTCAATCCCACCAACTAAAAGACTAGTTTGATAATATTTAGATACAAATTTAGCAGCACAGGATAATCCACCTAAAAGAAATCCCCTCAATTCATATCAGAGACAAATAAATATTTCTTCCAGGTTTGCAATGAAAAGAAATTAATCTTTCCCATACAGCCCTGCTTAGGGATGCATTATTTCCTCATCTTCCCATGTTCCTTCTGTATTCTCAGAAGCAGCAGGAAATAAAAATCTTACAACTTCTGGGCCCTAGAGTACATTTAGGAGACTCATTCTTCAGTGAATGTGTGTGCACTATGTTTGCACCTTCTTTTTCTGATCCCACTTCTTCATATCAAACCACTTGTTCAAAGGGTAGTACACAGGATGCTTTACTGGAAAACAGGTTTTGGGTTTACCTGCTGCCTGCTGAGGTCTAGTACACAGGAAACATATATGTCAGAGAAGGGACAAATCTGAATTTTATGTTGGATCAAGTTTATTGTTTTGTTATTGGAGCAGATTTATTCTCTTATTGTCAGTGATCTTACCATCATGTCATTCAGAGTTCCATTTATGTCCATGTTAGGGATGCTTATTTTAGTTGTTGCCATACCACAAGCCTAGTACTTGTCACTTAAATTCATAGATTCATTCCACAGCCTATGGATCATGACCTTCTGCGAAAAGCAATAAAGAAGTAAGTATAATTCATCTCATAGAGGTTACACAAGAACATAGGAAATCTTCTCAACTCTGGTGAATTTTGTAGAGCCACAAAGTACATCATCTAATCATGAAAAGCAGCAGGAAATAAGCCAAAAAGACACAGTCATTTCAGCTGGCATAAATGAAAACTGAAGGATAATGACTGGGAGCATAAAGGGCTATTTTTTATTTCTCTTTTAGTTTTTCTGTTTAATCTTTAGCACCAAGCATGAAAAACACATAATGAAACATTTGAGAGAAAACAAAGAGTTCTGCTGAAATCTGGCAGGGATTTAAGTAATTTCTACATCTTCTTTATTAAGTGTGGAATTATTAAAATCATCTTATGTATCCTCTGACTATTTTGGAGGGAAACATTTTGAGAGTCATAAAACTTCCATTTCAATTAGTCAAATTGTAGGTTTCTCTCATTATTCTAGACGTATTTGATAAAATGCTAATTTAGCAGTATGTTGTCTCCAATACTTTTCTTCAGGGAAGTGTTTTCTAAAAAGCTGGTCATAATGAATGCAATGCATTTCAATAATCTTCAGAGAATAAGCCAAAAAACTATCAAATTGTGAAGGAAAATCAAATAGAAGTAATGCACCCCTTTTCCTTCAAGTTGATTGTTTTTGAAGTGGGACACGTTTCCTCATAGAGATTCGTAAAGCCTTGCAAGTTAGATGTAAATATGTGCCAAATGAAAGCAGAATCACTTACATTATCATAAAACTGAACAAAGTGTATGAAGCTAGATGTCTTTGCAGTAGTGTGTGAGAGGTTAGTCTCTATGTTTTTTTCAGTTCATCTGCTTATCTACCATACTTTCTATTATCTTATATGTACTTCAATCAAACTTGTAAAATTTCTTTCAAAAGAAATAAGGCAGAAAATATCTAAACTCTTGAAATAGGGTTTTTCAAAAAGCCCAAGACAATTTACACAAGATTTTTTTATTTTTTATTTTTCCACTGTAAAGTTTTCTTTCCTACACAGATATATGGTGTATACCTAATAGTGATTCGGAATAATATCTAGGCTTATTTATTTAAACATGTCCTTCTTTGCACACTGTCGCATGCACATTTTGAGGTCTTCTTCAAGGACAAATTCTTATTGGACAATTTCCTGTTCTTCAGGGGCTGTTACTGGAGAAGCAGTGAATTATAGAATCATAGAAGTGTTGGCTGGAATTCACTTCTAGACATCATCTTATCTAACCTCTAGGACTATGACCTGCATGAGTCATCAGTAGCTTTGACTATGTTAAGTACTGTGAGACTCCAACAATGGTGGTTTCATCACCTCTCTGAGTAATCTGTTCTAGTGAGGCACTACAAGCTGAGTTAAAAGGATCGCTTGCTACTGGAAATCTCTGTAGCTGAGAGGATAATGGGAATCAGTAAGTGTCAGACTTCAATAAGGGTATCAAAAGCAAATATGTTTGTAGTGCATAGATTAAAATTATTAAGTACTTAAAGTCTCCTTTTCAGGTCCATAAACCAAGCACTAACTGTCAGGATTTGAGAGAAATATTTCTCTTTGAGTTTCTATCAGAATTCACTCAAAACTGCAACGTAAATTCATTTATAATATATGCCACTGTAACAATTCTTTTCTAGAGGAAAACTTTTAGGGAAATATTAGTACAGAGCACTCCTTTTAGTCATCAAATATAAAAGAAAAAGCATATTGATCTGAGTTACCTGAGACTGAAACAAGTTCATAAAATTATCCTGCAACACATTAGAAAGTGATAAGGGAGGACTGCAACATATATAGTATACTCTATTAAACTGACATTAGTTTCTTCCCAAATATGTTAAGAAATGCTGCTCTTTATAGAACAAAATGTTAGTGTGTAGTTGTGCTACGTCAATATGTTAAAATACTGTTTCTAATAAAGGAATATATTTAGGAAAAGAAAGTGCTTTCTTTTTTGCAAATGTCTATGTTTTCAAGACCTGGTCTCTAACATTCTCAGACTCTCCCCAGCCCATGGATATACTGCCCACACCAGTATCACCCTGTATCCTGGGACAGGGTATTGACTTCTTCTCTGAAACTGAGACATATCCAGTGGTGTAAAAATGAGTTTGGGAGGCAAGATGCAGGCATCATTCCTCTTTTCAGAATTGTTCTACCCCATCAGCATCAAGATATCTTTAATCTTCTGCATGGATATTAAAGCAAACACAAAATAACAGGTCAGTTTCTCTTAAACGGTGCAAAATGTAAAACTAGTTTATCCCCTGTTCTGCCACAAAATAAGTTAATTCTCAGGCATATGTGTTTCTGGTCACTTATAAAAATGACCATTATAATGAATAGGGCTCTGGGAGACCAGATCCATTAGCTGTGGTATAATTTTATTGTCTGATGGTATGCTTAGTGAACATATAAACAACCCAAGAAGCTTATATTGTATGACTGTGCAAGTAGATAGAAACACTAGGAGGGCAAAGTTTTCTCACACTGGTAGTAAGTGGAGCTAAAAGCTGTGACAGGGAATATTAAATAGCCCTAGGAGAACAAGATGTGGCTGAGTGGTTGTGCGGGGTACTGGAAAACAGTTTTGTGCTCTAATTTTAAATGCCTCAAATATAAGAAGAAAAGCTGCAATAGTACAGAAATGAGAGTCATAGTTAGGAAAAAAAAAAAAAAAGTTACATCTTGGATAAATCATTTAAAATAAGAATTTCCAAAAATTTAGAATGCAGTCTAGAAGACAAATTTATACTGTCCCTTGGAAGACAGAAAAAGTGGTCCAATACATTTTTCCACCTTGAGTGTATGCTTATCAATGAATATTTAGATTTATAATTTTCAATACATTATTTTTACATCTAACTCAGATTCTCAGCCTTCATTACAAAATATTTTTTATTTTTCAAATTAAATACACAAGGTTTACAAAAATCAATCAGGATGGACCAAAATATTCCCACAGAAGACAAAAGATGAGGTGTTTGGAAATGTTTTCTTTATGTTATTCTGCTTTATTTTGTGCATGGACTTTGGCAAATACATTCCTCTTTCATTTTATTTTTTTTAACCTATCCAATTGGAAGTGTTGCTTATTATCCCATCAAGAAACTGAAAGTTTCTATAGGAAAAGAGCTGTGTAAAAAGGATGTTTGACCACTGCAACTACATACTTGATATATCTTAAGACTATAAGTGGCTTCCAAAGATAGAAAGGTGAGAATGCATTAGCAGGAAGAAAGGGCCAATGACACATCAGTGGTAATTTAAGGACAAGAAGACAACTGTGAGAAGAGGGTATTGCAGAAAACTCTCCTCCAAAGGTTATGAAATCTAATTTATGTAATACTTTTGCTACAGACAGTTTAACTGAGGATAGCGCTGTGGGGAATTTACAATGTTCCTACTTGTGTGCCTCTGCATAACCACATAATACCAGTGTCTGGTTTTCTGTTGTGCACATAAAAGGTAATCCAAGTGCTCTTCCCCACTCAGCATGTCCTTGGTGAAGGTATGTGCTCTGTGCTGTACTCTGCACTGGAGTTGCAGATCACAGGATTTTTTGAAATGGTCAGGTAGATACTCTGGCAAGATTTGTTCTAGTCCAGTTTAGATGTCTACAGTTTAGGTGACTACCTTCAAACTAATGTTATAGTCTCTTATTCTAAACAATGGAGAAAAATAAGTGTATCTACTAAGTGATTCACTCAACTGTAGAATACACTTCAAAAATAAATTGAACTAATTACAGCATAGAATTGACTATTTTTTTCTGCTTAGTTGTAAAGACAGTCAGATCTAGGAATGAAATGGAAGATGTTTAAACTGCAATAAGATAAATCCTATTCTCAATATCTTGAAAAACGTAAAATATGGACTTTATAAAATATATCTGGTTTCCCTTATTGTAACTTAACCTTATTTTTGTTACTCATGAGGGACTGACCAAGATGAATGACTTCAAGGATTATTATATCTGTACTGTTGTTCTCTTTATTGTTGTGATTCCTGTGCAATAGCAAATGTCCTTTTATTTACCATTGCATTATTGCAATGTGTGAAAGATATTCCATCCACAGTCTGAACACTGTGTCATTGATACAGTACTGCTAAAGTTATGGCATGGGCAGCTTGCTTCCTCTGTTTTGTCTCATACTCCTACATCTTAAGGCCAGTTTTGACTTTTATGAAGATTTCTATATTTTTTAAAATTGAGTGGCTACATTTCTCTCCTTTTCTTTTTTTCTTTTCTTTTTTTTCTTTTCTTTTCTTTTCTTTCTTTTCTTTTTTCTTTTCTTTTCTTTTCTTTTCTTTTCTTTTCTTTTCTTTTCTTTTCTTTTCTTTTCTTTTCT
>JANIJG010009277.1:43038-53364 GCA_024611175.1 Megaceryle torquata | reverse complement strand
TCGTTTCTTTTCTTTTCTTTTCTTTTCTTTTCTTTTCTTTTCTTTTCTTTTCTTTTTTTTTTTTTTTTTAATATTTCCAATATACAACTGAAAAGAATACACCAATCTGCTTTCCCAGCAGGTGTTTCTCAGTTGCACTGTACTTTTCTGCTTCACATTTATTTTCCTTTCTCCCAGGGACATTACATTTCCAATAGTTACTAATCTGATTTTCTCAAGCCTTTGCTCTGTACCTCCCTTTAAAGGTACTTATGACTGTTCTTTTACTGTTGTGTTCAACCCCCCGATAAACCTAATTTTTGATCACACCTCTTTGTTTTATCAGCTGCCTAGTGTAACTTTCATCTGCTTTTCAGACGTCAAATAGGCCATAGCTAATAGCTTTCCCAAAGTCAAATTGCCTGTACTTGGTCATTTTTCTTGCAGCTATTTTGAGTTTAATCATATAAAGAACCATTCCCTCAGCTTGACAGCCCTGTCAATGAATGCAGTGTTCTCTTATGAACTGTATAGAGGTAACTTATTCCTCAGAAGTTTCAGTTAAGAGTGTCTTTCTATGAAGTTACTTTTTCCACATCCTGACATTAAAAGTCTCAAGTAACCTGTCTAGAATTTGTTTTCTATGGGTTTCCTTAAATATTTCTTCTTTGAGACTCGACCTTGCATTTGCTTTAGGCCCTTCAAGGAGGAATTTGCTTAATTCACCAGTCTCATTCTCTGCAGTGTTCCCAGTATTTAATTCCAAAGGCTGGTCACCCCTGGTGTCAGTTTGAACGTAAAACATGCCACCACTGCCTGTCTTGTACTAGGCTGATGTCAGAAATAGGGACCCACAGAGGAAAAAGTAAAGTAAACAGAATCTGATTAAGACTCTTTTAAAGAATATGCTAATCTCACAAATTAAGCTAAGAAAGATAGTTTCTCACCTATTTTAAAGGTATAGATTATTACTCAACTCACCATTCCTGACAGTATACAAATAGTACATAGCTGAAAGATTTGACACATTTATAAGGTAATTATAATGTAAATATTTATTCTTGACTCTTATTCATTTCCCAGTCCTGTTGAAAATTTCATGCCTTTTTATCTGCATATGTGATGCAGTCAGGGAAAGGAAATATCTTAAATTCAATTTGCATAATGAATGCAAGTATAATAACCTGCTTTTCTTGCTAAAAAATGCAATGAACAACACCATTAATCACATTAAAATAAATGCCCTATTTTAAATATCTTGGCTTTCTAGTATTTTATTTTCAAATTCTTCATTCTATCATTCTTGCATAGACTGGAGATACTATGGAGATTAATTAGATCCACTACTTCCAGCTATTCCACCTCAACATACACATTCCATGTATATTATTTAATTTGCAGGAAATATAAAGAACCATAAATTGTACTGACTTTCAGGTTCTGTAAAGTTATTTGGGAAACTGAAGTTTTATACAAAGTTTTCTGTGATTAACAGACCTTAAGTATCTGATTGCATGATCTTGCAAGAATATTCTAATGAAAATACGAAACAAAGTATCTGTGCATTACAAGGGATTAATACAGAAAGGTCTTTTTGCTTTTTGATGTCTTGCCTATTTGAATTTCATTTGCAGATGCTGCCATATAAAAGGAACTTACCCTGAAAATTATTGTATCTCTGTGCGGAAAAATATTTTTATATTTAGTTAACAAGACTGTAACTCAGACTCTAGTACCATGTAATTGTTGTCAGTTCAGTATTAACTGAAGCCAAATGTTTGGCTATATACACACACATTTCCACCTGACCACTTCTTACTAATATAGCACCCTGTTATCACCTTTCAGAGATCTCCTGAACAACACTTCTGTACATGCTTCAAACTGATTCTACCACCTGAATCCAATTCTGTACAATGAACTTTGGCGAGCTGCTGAAAATTAAATAGTAGGTTTCTTTCTCTCCAGGTGTAATATAATTTTCCCTGCTTTGAACGATTTCCTTTTTGGATTACTAAAATTGTATACTTACTCTTTCCAAAACTCTACTGGAATAAGCAAAATAAAAAAGAACATGTTATTTGTACAGATTATAACAAACACAAAGGAGACATTTGCAGACACTAACAAGCTACAAGGAGGAATCCACTTTTTTGCCAATTTAGATATACTGCAAGATTTTCACTAGGGAAAATACACAATTCTAGGACCTCCAGAAGGTCTGAGAAAGCATGAGTGTATTGGCAGTGTTACAATTCACACTTACCACCTCACTACAGTGAATATTCTCTCAGTAAGGATATTAGTCACCTCCATTTGGCCCTGGTCAAGCAATCTCCACCATTCTAGTCTCCAGTTTCCGTCTGTCAAACTCTTCCTCTTGAATAATTATTCCTTTCAGGGTTCTATGATTCTGTGCTGAATTGTCTCCCCTTTATTTTGTCTTTCCATCAGTGCCTCTCCTTGTTGTCTGTCCTTACTCTCCTCTACCCTCATCTTTCCATACTTGGTCTTTTGCTCCTGGTTTAGTCTCAGCATCTTATCTTCACGTGGTTTCACTAGGGACATAAATAGGGTGGTTTATTTTTTCAGAGTCTAATAGAATATCTTGTCATTCTGCCACTGTGTTCAGGTGGAAAAGGGTACACAAATGAGATTTTTGACAAATTATGCAAACAATGGACTTCTGTCAATGATCTGTGACCCTTGTCCTCTAAATTAGTATGTGTGTGGTCTGGTGCTGCTTAAGCAACTGTGACTCCAGTTATACATGGGAATTCAAGCAATACGCAGCCTCATTAAAGGTGTCAGTTACTGTAACAATAACATCAAATCAGGATGTTACTTGAAGGATGGCCTGGTACTAATGGTGAACTAGAAAAATAGGACAGAACACTGGAGAAATTTGAGACTCGGGTGGTTTTAGTTCAGTGATAACATGGTTTGTCTAGCTGAGAAAGAGGGGGAACACACACTGCCATTAAATTTTCCCTTAAGCATATTTTTTCAAGTAGATTCCAATTATTTGGGGTTTGAAATAAGTAAAACCTAGGAAGCTGTGTGACCTTTCCAAAAACTCTTCTTTCAGTGAGGCCAGACAAAACTGCCTTGAAGCTGAAAACTGAATTATACTTCTTCCCACCATTTTTTTCTAGTTGTAACAATCTGTGTTAGATTTATTTTGAAGGAAAACTGAAGTCACCTTCACTTGTTTTTCCATCTGTTAAGACTAGTTCATGTTACAAACTGAATAATGTTTGTGGTTTGATAAATTTATGTTTCCTTGTGATCACTCTAAAAACCCACCACACTGTTCGTAATATTCAGTCAATGAGTACTATGTGACAGAATTAACTGTACTGATATTGTTTGTCAGATTACACTGACAAATTACACTGCACTTTACCTTACATACTTAGTGGTATCAGGGGCTCACATTCACATTCATTAACACAAATTAAAACCATAATTTGCTAGTTATTTGTCAAAGTAGTTGTGTGTGTTTGGTTTAATTGGCTGAATTTGACTGTCTAGTTTAAATGCAGCCATAAGTCAAAGACACTTTTTATTGCCTTAAAGGAAAACTGCACATGACTTAATACAAGAATACTTTTAGTAATATTCAGAAATCATCTGCACCATTGAACAAGAGCCAGCAGCATGTAGGGTACATGGCATTTCAACAGAGAATTACCAACTACTCCCATTTAAGCACAATGTTGCCAGGTATTACACAGACTATCCTAAAACAAATGCCTGGATTCTTCCTCTTCCAAATGCCTCCTTGGTACACACATCCCTATCCAAGCACATGTGAAAAGTGATACATGTTGAATCTCATTCACAAAAAGCCCTCCACACTTCTACTGGAACACCTTGCTGAACATGGGTTTTCATTTTTAACGCTCATTCTGCTCTCTAGGAAACAATACTGCTAAATTTCAGGCCTGATTTATATCACTAGAGTCATAATCAAAATTACAGCTTCAGTGTGAAAGTTTAAAGCATTTGTTAAACATAGCTAATGGTGCATGACTGCATGAAAGCTGGATTTTTTATATCATATTTCAGGTGAAGAATCTGAAAACCTATTTCAGTAACAATCCCAAAACCAATATGCACATGACAAAATCTTTCTGCTTACTGCTAACAGCAGTGGTTTTAGAGAGTGATCTTTCTCCCACTGAATACATGAATAAAAGTCTTTTTGGCTTTAGTAATCCATGGTGATCTCAGTTCCTGAATAAAAATTGTACTTCTCTTTGGACTCAAATAGGAGTGTGACAGTGAGCCAATAGAAGAGCAAGAGAGTGAGTGAGCAACAAAGAAACTACCTGCTGGGTTTGTTGTTTTCTTTTCTGGATAAACAAACGAGACACTAGTACAAAGGCAATGACACAAAAATTAAGAGGACAATGTTTAGTTCCTGGCTCAGACTGGCATTTCTTTAAACCCTGGGAAACTTCAAGTCTTAGGTTCTTTTCTGAATTCCTATGTCCTAGTGTGGTGCTGGGAGGATAAGTTCCCATGAGGCTGGTCAGAACCCTGTGGGAATCAGGAAGGAAAACCACCACCATTATAAAGGCAATCACACTTGAAACCAATTACTCCTAAACAATCAATCCCGGGTGAACAAACACAAACAATGAGGCAAAGTTATTTCTTCCCCAAATCCATCATAAAAGTAAGTGTCAAGTACTTATCAGTGTATATATTACTATTTGCATGTTAAGAAATCATTAAAAGCACATAGAAAGGATTATAGTCACTCAAGAAGCTTACAGTAGAGAACAGTGGTACTAAGCAGAGCAGATAATGGGTCCAAGGTGCTGGCTAAACCCTCATTTCTTACAAAGGAATAAAACTGATAATATTCTATTGTGCCAAAAATGCAGTCATCTTATTTATATTGCTCAGTATTCCTGTTCAGTAGTTAGATACAGTCATCTTCACATAGCAGTGTATCCTGTCTTGAGACAGAGGTCAAGAATCTGCAGTCTGAGCTACCTGGTAAACATGCTTGTCTCTCCATTCACAAGAGGCATTGATTAGGCAACTAGCTGTCCTGGTTTGACTTAGAACACAACTAATTCTGTTTGGTGATTTTACCTTTCATCTCAGTCTCTTTGATGTAACTGTACTTTTTGAAGTTAATGACATATTATCACAGACAGTGTTTACTTCCAGAAAAGATAACACCCAATGTTTAGAGTCAGTACCAAGGATTGGTGTGCACACCAAGGTCACTTGGGAGGTGGAGAAAGCAATGGATGCACCTGTGGGAAGGAGCAGATGGGACAAGTGACCTTAAACTGACAAACGACGTATCCTACCCAAAATATGTCATATTCAGTATAAATCTGAGGAATCACAAGTGTCAAGCTCTCTTCTTCAATGGCCAGTGTCCAAGGAGGACTCTGTCCATTCCACCTTTGATACCGATTTATGTGTTACTGAATCCAGTTCCAGAATACAACTCATGATTCCAGTTTCCATCTGCCACTGAGTCCAGCTGGGGACTTTCCTGCTCCTCAGCATCAGTGATGACGATGATGTGATTGCCATCAGGGGGGCTGGCTTCAATACTGGTCTTGTATATATTTATATATATTCCGTTTCATTAGTATTATGACTTTTATTAAAGCTGTTCTATCTTTTCTAATCGATAAGTCTCTCTCCACTATTGCCTTTTTCTTGCCCTTTGAAAAGGAAGAGGGGTTAACAGAGAGCATCTTTCATTTTTCTAGTGGCCAGCCCAGCTCTAAACCTTGACACCAAAGTGCATGCCCAAGTTTCCACATGGCTTGTGTTTAATACAATGAACCTCAACCATGATCAGCATTTTTCATGCCTCCAAAAGCACAAAAGCTTGCTGAGCTATCTATTTGTACTCTTATTTGAACCCTTCACTATCAATATCCTGTTTTTCAGTACTTGATGCTGAAAATTTGGCTGTTTCTTATATTACCAAAATGTAAAGCTTGATCATTTATGTCAATTAGGCAAGGATCTGACTTTAAAATCATTGCAGCTGCTGTTAGTCAAAGATTTTATGATTTATGTATTGGTTTTTTTGAGTAGTATAATTCATAAAATACATGGTATGGCACAAAACAGAAATTGTATGAACACTCAACTTAAAGGTTTGTTGGAAATTTGAAACTCTCATGTTTATGAACCTTTTCAAGCAAACCTGAACCAAGTGATGTCTTATGTTTAAGAGACTTGCAGCCAGTGCTGTAAATGGAAGCACAATGTTGCACAACAACATGGAAGAGTATATGGTTTGCACCACTCCCTTTTAGTAAGAATTCTATTAAACTTGAAGTCTGGACAGTTTTATTATTTTTACTATCAACATCTGACAATGAAGAGAAGCAACATACTCCTAAATTAAAGTCTTCATATCCCTATCTCCTCCAAGAGAAAATTCAGAGAACCAAAAATATAAATACAAGGCAAGAAAGATTTTGGCTTTATTTTCACATGAAAACAATACTATATTTAGAGCTGCTACTCTATCTTCTGGCCTTTCTAGCCATACCCTTTGTACTCATACTAAAATGGTGAACAGCTATATGTACATTTGAAGGCTTTTTAGTACCACAGCATTATGCATTATTACCAGAAAGTCAGAAAACACAGAGTTGTAAATCATCCTCCTGCCCCAGAAAATCCTCCCAATTATCATTCATAATACAGGAAGAGGAGAAGTGGAAGAGGAGTGAAGATTTCACCATACCCTGTTTGGGTATTTAGAAGCTTGGGGGGACAGGGTAAGTTCCACAGCTGCTAAGCCATACCATTTATATTCAGCAGGTTTTTAATAAATAGAAAAAGGGCTTTACATTGACATCTCTGTTGAATTCTAGCATTGCAAAGGTATCAGACAAAGGAAAAAAGATGTATTATTGAAAGGTGAAGTACTTCCAAGTAAAAATCAACATTTTAAACCTGCATGTAGCTGCTGCATAGCCCACTCCCACTGTATTCAGCATTGGAGCTGCCTCACTTTAAATACTGTGTGCAGTTCTGGCCCCCACAATCTAAGAATGATGTGGAGGTTCTTGAGTGTGTCCAGAGAAGGGAAACAAAGCTGGTGAAACAGATGGAAGGAATTTCCTATGAGTGGCTATGGACTCTGAGTTTGTCTGCTTTGGAGAAACACAGGTGAAGAGGTAACATCATTGCTCTCTGCAGCTTCCTGGGGAAGTGGAGAGGGAGGTGCTGATTGCTTCCCCTTGATATCCAGTAATAGGACACATGGGAATCACAGAATCATAGGGATTGGAAGGGACCACTGTAGATCACCTAGTCCAACCCCTCTGCCAAAGCAAGATCACCTAGTGTGGGCCACACAGGAATAAGTCCAGGCAGGTTTTGAAAGTCTTCAGTGAAGGTGACTCCACAGCTTCTCTGGACAGCCTGTTCCAGTGCTCCTTCACCCTCACAGGACAGAAGTTTTTCCTCATGTTGAGGTGGAACTCCCTGTGTTCCAGTTTGTGACCATTACACCTTGTCCTATCACACAACACCACTGAAAAGACTGGCTCCATCTTCTTGACACCCACCCTTCAGATATATTTATAAGCATTTATAAGATCCCCTCTCAGTCTTCATTTCTTCAGTCTAAACAGCCCCACTCTTAGCCTTTCCTCATAAGAGAGTTGTTCCAGTCCTTTCATCATCTTTGTAGCTCTGCATTGTCATCTCTCCAGTAGATCCCTGTCTCTCTTGAACTGGGAAGCCCAGAACTGGACACAATACTCCAGAAGTGGTCTCACTAGGGCAGCGTAAAGGGGAAGGAGAACCTCCCTCAAACTGCTGGCCCCACTCTTCTTAATTCACTCCAGGATGCCACTAGCCTTCTTGGCCACAAGAGAACATTGCTGTCTATGGATAACTTACTGTCCACCAGGTCCTTCTCCATGGAGCTGTCTTCCAGCAGGTCAACCCCTAAACTGTACTGGTGACTGGGGTTATTCCTTCACAGGTGCAGGACTCCACACTTTTAAATTTCATTTGGTTCCCCACTATCCAAATCTCTAGTCTCTTCCGATCTCCTTGAATGGCAGTATGGCCTTCGGGTGTGTCAGCCATTTATCCCAGTTTCATATCATCAACAAACTTGCTAAGGGTACATTCTGTCCCTTCATCAGGTCATTGATGAAGATGTTGAACAATACTGGATGCAGTATTAATCCCCGGGGAACACCACTAGCTACAGGCCTCCAACTGAACTCTGCACAACTGATCACAAACCTATGGTTCAAAGCTGTATCAGGGGAGGTTTAGACTGGACATTAGGAAGCATTTTTTACAGAGAGGGTGGTCAAACACTGGAACAGAATTCCTAGAGAGGTGGTCAATGTCCAGGGCCTGTCATTGTTTAAGCGGCATTTGGACAATGCTGTTAACAACATGCTTTAACTTTTGGTGAGCCCTGAATTGATCAGGCAGTTGGACTAGATCATCACTGTGCATCCCTTCCTACTGAAATGTTCTATTCTATTCTATTCTATTCTATTCTATTCTATTCTATTCTATTCTATTCTATTCTATTCTATTCTATTCTATTCTAGTGAAATAGAGAAATGCTCTCCTATGGTATATAGGACATCAGTTGCATAATGTCTGGAGATGAAGAACAGCATCAAGGATTCAATTTCCTAGCTTTGGGGGAGGATCTCCATAGAGAATAGGTAATCACATTCTGTTAGTGACAGAGAAACACACTTTCTGCACCAAGCTGTTAAAGTGACATTCAAGTGTATACCCTAGACAGAACATTTAAATGCTGCAGACATAAGGGCAAAATGGCAATAGGTCAATAGGTGTTTTGGTATCTTCTGCTTCACTCCCACATACCACATACTAAAGACTGTACTGCAGAAAGGCTTGACCAAGTCATCACTTTCAGACTGATAATTTGACAGCTATAAAATACAGGGATGTTTTTGGCAGATCTTATGTGCTCCTTGGATTTCTAATGAGATATAGATTCTCTTGGTCACTCCCTTGTTCTGAAACATTTGTGATCTAGTCAGGGACCTGAGAACATCTCAAAGTGAAAAGTGACTCTAGCATCTCAGGAGAAGTGTTTAAGGCACAGGCCATACAAAGCTCTCTGTTGGACGGAGAAAGTAATCTATGTCATACAATTTAATTTATAGAAATACCATTCCATTATTTCCACAATATTTTTTAAAAGCAGTGGAAAGTGGATCACTTTTTCATTGTGAATGAAAATACTAAGTTTAAGTAACAAGTCATATTTTTCCTCTCTCGATATAAAAGCTTTATATTTGTTCACTCTTCCAACTTGATTCCCTTTGTGTAAACACATTTTGTTGTTTCTACATGCAAAAAAAAATAAATTATAAAGACTGATAAACTGTTCAATGATTCAAAATTAAAATCCTTGGTCCAAAAGCTGTGCAGTTTGTCAAGAAGTCAGATGATCTCCACATCTCCATCTGAACTTTGATGACTAGTTCTTGCAGATCCCAACACTAACCATGACACAAACACTTGATGTTGTGTTTAGAGATAAACTCGTAAATGCACTACACTGCCACCTAATTAATCTTTTTTTTTCTTTGTTTATATAAATGTTAAGAAATAATTCCTCTTTCTCTTGAAAGCATCTCAAAGACAAATCATAAAATTTTCTGCCTACCCATGCAGCTACATTTATTGGAACTTGAAATAGAAGATGAAAAGTGAGAAAAAAGTAAAGATAATATTTTCTTATATCTGCCACAAAAGCATTGAAAATAGGAAAACAATTA
This sequence comes from Megaceryle torquata, assembly GCA_024611175.1. Lineage (NCBI taxonomy): Eukaryota > Metazoa > Chordata > Aves > Coraciiformes > Cerylidae > Megaceryle > Megaceryle torquata. Next base: position 43,594 of record JANIJG010009277.1, on the reverse strand, counting down.
CTACAATGAAATAAGGAACACAAATCAAACAAAAGGTAAAAAAAAAAAAAAAAAGTTATTTATTTTCTCTTTCTACTGCATTTTTAGTGTCATTTTACCCAGGGACACAGCCAATAACAAGTTGTCTCATTTGGCACATTAGAGTGTTTTGTACAGCCATCCATTTGGTCTCTGAGGAAAAAGAGGATCAGTAATTTTCCATACTTGGATGAAGCTATTTGTGATAACCTAGTTCATCATGGGAGTTGCCTTGTACTTTTTCAGAAAGACTGAGAAACTACATTCAGTTCCATATTTCCCACTGAAGAAATAAAATAATCACTTGGTGTTCTGCTGTGGCTCTCAGGTCCACACTGTACCACAAAGTTGAGTCAACATCACATCCAGGATGCACAGAATGAAGATTTTCAGAGTATTAAGAAAGCATCACACAGACAACTCTACACTCTAACCTAAATCTGACCTACTTCACTGTCGCTCATTCAGTGGTAAATGATGGGTTGAAATTGTTATTAATATAAATATAGTTACAAATGAAATTTACATACAAAAAATT